>CATIWQ010377373.1:0-15971 GCA_949673415.1 Euphorbia schlechtendalii
TCTTACTAGTTTTGATATTTTTTGTTCTTCATACTAGTTAGATATCAGATTCCTACTATTTTAATTTCAATACTAGTTAAATACCAGTTAGATACCAGTTTCCTACCACTTTCTTACTAGTTTTGACATTTTTTGTTCTTCATACCAGTTAGATACCAGATTCCTACTGTTTTAATTTCAATACCAGTTTCCTACCATTTACATATTAGTTTCCTACTGTTTTGATTCAATAGTTTTATCTTACATGTTCTAATCACTTTCTAAGGCATTTTAATTAATTTTCAAGATTAATTTGACATAACATATTCTTTATACCAGTTTTCTACCACTTTCTTACTAGGTTTGATATTTTTTATTCTTCATACTAGTTTCCTACCACTTACCTACTAGTTTTGGTATTTTTTGTTCTTTATACTAGTTACATACCAGATTCCTACTGTTTTTATTCAATACCTTTGTAGAATTCTTTTTTATATGTTGTAATCACTTTTTAATGCATTTTCATTACTTTTAAGATTATAGTTGTTTGTTTATTGCTACGGAGATAAACTTTTGACATGTATTTGTGTTACCTACCATACTTTCATAACAAAATTGACACATCTTGTTCTTCCTACCAGTTACATACCAATTATATACCAGTTTCTTACCAGATATCAAACAGTTGAAAAAATATTTTTGAACAAGTGTATCATAATGGATGACGTTTCGAAGATAAAAATGAGACGAACAAAAGACTCTAAAGCATCATGTTGAAAAAATGAGCAGTTTAAGAGATAATGTCGAAATAAGATAAGAAAATTAAAAAACAAGCATAGAAGGTAAGGAAGATGAACAGAAAAACTTTGGAGCATATAGAAAGTGAATATGAAACTTAATTGATCAAATAAATTAAGACACAAAACTTGAATTGAAATTATTTCCAACTTTCAACCCATTTATAAAATTTCCCCTTTATCTAATTGGTATGTGAATATTTTTTCTAAATTTGAAAAGAGGCGGGACCCGCGTGTTTAATCTTTTGTTTAGTAAGGAAATCCAGACGGCCATTTCAAAACTTCGCCATTTGCAGTTTTGTACCAATTTGCCGCCTCATATCTCTCCCAAATCCTAACGGCTATCATCTTCAAACAATCTCTATTCTCTATGTCAATTCACTTCCTCATTATTATTCACCAATCTCTCTGCAATTAGGTTTTTCAAATTCAAGATGAAAACGAATCGCAGATCCAAGAAACAAGATGCGTCTCCCAAGGTATACATTTCCTAACCCTAAAATCTGTGTTTGCTCGACCTCAAAACAGAGGAATTGCAGTTTCAGTTGCCGATATGTTTTTCACTTCTGTAGATGATTTTGGAAGAGATTATTGGATTGACTACGAAGAATTCCAATGGTTTGGGTTCAAATATTTCTACCTCGAGCTGTGCTTATGTGGCTGGATGCGCGGTGGTTGTTTACAATGTGGATTCCGGCAGACAGTCGCATCTCATGGTGTCTCATAGGACGCCGAGACCTTTGAACTGTGTTGCCGTGTCTCAGGATGGGCGTTTTGTCGCTGCTAGCGAGGTATTCTGCTTTTTATTTCGTTTATGTGTAATCAACCTTTTTTTCCTTTCCCTGAGTGATTCTGAAATTTCATGGTGTAAATGAAGCTTTTGAAAGTGGAAGTGATGCTTCATTCACTGATATAAAGCATCAAGTTCATATTTTTTTTCAATAATTTGACCCTAGGTGATAAATGATCTAAGGAAGAGATTTTGAAAGTAAAATGGATGATACTTATCATGTATGTCTTTCTCAATTAGTTTATAAGGCTTAATTCACGCATCCCATGTAGAGTACTATAAAAAAAATTCGATAGCTTACACTTGCACACCTTGGCTTATGAAGAAGTTGGGGAATTTCGGAAAATTGCTTGCTATTTATAATAATAAAACTGACTTGCCTTATTCGTAGTTCTAATTATATTGTTCTATTCTAATTTAAACTAACATGCTGGGAGAAGTTTTCTTCGAAGAAAATGACTTATATTTGTCTAGTACTTGTTACATTAATTGTGGTTTTTCAGTCAGGAGGTCAACCTGCAGTATTAGTCTGGGACTGTTCAACTATGACTTACGTATCTGAACTGAAGGATCATCTATATGGAGTTGAGTGCATTGCTTTTTCACCAGATGGTGAGTTAAAATCAGTCCATATTTTACTTGGAAACAACTTTTCTTTTATTGAAAATATAGTTGCAATTTAATCTGCTAGTAAAATTGTATATTAGATAAGTATTAAAGAAAATTTAATTAAGCTTATGCTATTGCCATTCATCTAAGCGAATATTTAGTCTGAAAGTATCTGAATGAAATTATTATCGCTGAAGTATAGGAAAAAATTAAATGTACAAATTTATGCCTGTTGGTATCGAAACCACAACTAACTCTATCAAGGACACATGTCCAAAAAAGGAAATGTTTGGATATTTTATGTCATTTGGTTTTACGATAAAATCATCTTTTATTTTGGAAGGATATATTAATGTTTGTATAATTTAACTTTTCTTTTTTAAGGGGAACATCTTGTATCTGTTGGAGGATATATTTATCTCTGGAACTGGCGAAATGGGCAGCTGATCACAAAGCTAAAAGCAAGTTCATCTTGTTCTTCAGTAACATCTGTGAGCTTCTCAGCAGATGCAAAATTAGTAGTTACTGCTGGAAAGAAACACTTGAAATGCTGGACGGTTGGATCATCTCCAGGGACCCGCTTGTGCAAAGGGACATTGTCACTGCATGGAAAACCTGTTAATCTAGGTCCCCAAAAGGGAAGCTCATTTACATCTGTAACATCTGCAATCGTGACTAACAGTACTCTAATTAACAGTAAACAAGCTGGAGATTCTTTTCCTATCTATGCGTTAACTAATGAAGGTGGATGTTTCAAAAACTCAACCTTACAAATTCAAATGCATTGGATTTTTTGGAAAAATTTTCTGTTACCAAAATGGCCATCACCCTCTTTGTTATATTATTTACAGGTGTTTTGTGCTTTGTGGATTGGGGGTTGTCAGTGACCAAATCTGTGGACTTGAAGGTATCTATTTGTTTATTATTACTATACATTTCATGATGTATCTGTACCAAGCTATGTATTACCAAAAACTGTAAATGTAAGGGAGATGCTATAGGCCCATTGTATAACTCATCATGATGGACAAATTGATATGGCATTAGGAACTCTTCCTAGCTAGCTACAGCAGATTTGTATGCAAAGTTTTTGTGTGCATTGATTTGATTGACTATATGTAAATTGCATCATAATAGTAATATATCTACATCCTTTTACATTTCGGAAACGTAAACTTCAGGTTCAGAAAGGCTTTGCGCTATCTGCATCTGACAAGCTAATTGCTTGTGCATGTTCTGATGGTATTGTACAACTCTTGACAATTGAGACTCTAAAATTTGCGGGAAGTTTGCAGTATAGCAAGTCCAAAAGTTACCAGGGGAAACCTAGTGGTGTTCACTGTCGTGCTGCCACTGAAAAGGCTCAGTCTTCCTTGCCTGATGCAGTGGCTTGTCAATTTTCTAACTTGGAGAAATTGGGTACGATCCAAATATTTATTGTATGCTACAATAAGGTCACGTATCCCTCACAAATATGTTTAGAATACTATCTGTTTCTGCCTGCAGTGGTTGTTTATGGCGATCACACTCTCTGCATCTGGGACATTCATGATCCAAATCAGGTGATTTTTCTGCACAAAATTTTGGCGTTCTACCTTTATTTCTGGAAAGAATTTAATACTATGTGCGAGTTTCGATATATGTGGTTTCTCAAAATTCTGCTCTTGAGTAAGTTTATTTTTGCTTACAATTGTAATATAACTTATTTTTGCATCCTGACATTTCTTTTGTTTCTAGGCCACCAAGCAATGTGTGCTAGTTTCACACTCAGAAACTATTTGGGATGTCAAAAGTCTTTGTTGTGAAAACATGCATGATTCATCTCTTGCATGTGCCGCTAGGGGTTGCTCTGGTGGAGTCTCTTTCGCAACATGCTCAGCAGATGGTACTATTAGGTTATGGGATCTTGCGCTGCAACCAGAATTGGCAGATGATGACTCTGACGATCATATTTCCAATACAAAATCAATGGCCACTTCACGTTTAGGTAATGTCCATGATTGTGAAAATTGGTATACTTTATAATATGTATGCAAGTAACAATACAGGGTTTAGGCTCTGATTCAAACATGATAAATGTTTGAAATTCTTTTAATTATGCCTCACCAACTGATAATGTGGTAACGTTTTCCTCTCCAGTTAGTGCTGGGATCTTTGAGCGAGATACCAAAGAGTCAAGCCTAAGCACTCGCGGGTTTCGGTCAATGGCTGCTAGCTCTGATGGGAAGTACCTTGCTGCTGGTGATTGCGAGGGAAACCTTCACATTTTTAATCTAAATACATTTGACTATACGTGTTTTCAGGTAAAAATAGCCAGCCAAGTGTAGTTTGGAATCTCTGTGCTCTTAGAAACTGCAGCACAAGCGTACTATACTTTATTCCTCAGATCATGCTGGATATATTAAAAATAAAACATAGGTTGTTCTGGCAGGGTGTCCACGACTCCGAGATCCTTACGTTAAGCTTCAGTTTGTCTAAAGATTCTTGTGATGTTTCTGAAGAAGTTATAAGTGAAAATTACCTTCTAGCATCAGGGGGACGGGACCGTGTTATCCATCTATATGATGTTGAAAGGTTTGACATATCTAAGTTTTAAGGTTTTCTTACCCTGCTCAACTTGTATGTGAGTTCTGTTTATCTTTCATATTAGGAATTTTTATCTTGTGGGAAGTATTGATGATCATTCTGCTGCTGTGACTTCCGTTAAGCTGACTAGCAATGGCTGTAAGATTCTCAGCTGCAGTGCTGATAGGTAAGCTGTTATCAATTCACTTTTCATTTGCATAGTGAAAATTTTTGAACTAATTTATAAGTGAGACTTCTTGGAGAACAAATTGAAATACAGGCTTTCTATTTTCATTCTATCAACTTCTACGCAATATCACAAATTTGCATTGATCACTCATCACTCTAAAGCAAAACAATCTTCTGGTATCGTCTTTTTTCAAGCCTTATATACATAGTTATTTCTTTCCTTCAGGTCTCTAGTATTCCGGGATGTTTCTACTAAAGATAGTGGCCATAAAATTTTACACCGGCATAATCAAATAGCCTCTAATGGAACTGTCTATGACATGGCTATTGATCCAAAAATGGAGTTTGTTGTGTCTGTTGGTCAGGTAAATTGAGTAAGCTGTTTACGCTAACTTTAAGTCAATTCGATAAAAAGAAATCTGTCTTGCATGGATGATACAAATTAAACATCTATTGATGCTGGAGCTTGATTGATTAATGATTACTTTGTTGAACTCGTAGGATAAGAAGATCAACACATTCAGCATTGCATCGGAGAAGCTAATCAGATCTTTCAAGCGAGATAATGGTTTTGGAGACCCAATAAAGGTAAGATATATTCATAGCCTGGAGACATGGTGAAGGTAATAAATTTTAAATATCCAGGAGCATTAATAGTCATCATCCTTATACCAAGACCTGAAAATCCTTTTTCAGGTTACAATGGACCCGAGCTGCAGTTTTCTCATTTGCTGCTACTCCAACAAGTCTATGTGTATGTATGATGCTATCAGTGGAGAAATGGTTTTGCAAGCTGTGGGACATGGTGAAGTTGTTACCGGTGTCATCTTTCTACCTGACTGCCAGCATGTGGTATCGGTAAGCCATTGTTATTGTTGATGGTGTATCATATGTTTGGATGTACAATGCGGTCAAAACATTGACCATGGTCTGAAATTGTTGAGTACAGAGACATAGTGCTCCTGTTTTGTTATCACTGATCAGTAGATTGATGTAATCTGGAGTAGCTACCTTGCGGAGACGAATAAGCCTTTCTGATATTTGAGCTAATACTTGTTGAAGAATTTTTATAACTAAACAGTCTGAGAATTTGTCTTCCTAATTTAAGTGATCCATGTACTTCCTTTCTCTCATGTCTCAAGCATCGAATAGAACATATCATTTTGTAATAAACATCTATATGATAATTGAAATAGGAAAGAAAATTCCGTAGCTTTCGCACATGCCTGAGACTTGGAGAGAAAAAAATTGAGCATTCTTCGATGCCAAATCTCAAGATTGAAACTTGCAAACTTATTTTAACCAGAGCAACACACTTGCAATTAAGCGGAAAATGACCAACCTCAAATATGGGAGAACTTTATGATAATTTGCTATCAAATGGCTCATCCATTCTCTATACTTATTCATGCGTTGCTAACTTTCTTATGTGCTCAGGTATCATCCGATGGTTGTATATTTATATGGAAATTGCCAGGTTGTATCTCTGCCACAATACTGCAAAGAATGAAGGAATATTCTTCTCCATTGACTTTCAAAGACCTGGTTTTACCAACGGCTTTCAGTACAACTATATATTCTGAAGATGAAGACAAGCAAAAGATTATCGGTCCTGAAATTATAGTGCGAGACTTCAACCCACATGCACATAACATTCTAGACCAAGAAGGCGGGCCTCGTAGAATATCAACATTTAGATTTAGCATTTCAAAACTTCCCCGGTGGGCGCAATCCAAAGTTCAAGACTCTAATATCAAAGTGAATCCTGGATTTACAACATTTCAGGTAACCGAACATATGAATATGTAGAAATACTTATGTTTATGTGTATGTGTTTCCATGAATCCTCATTTCCTACACACATAGAACCATATACTCGGGGGGGACTTGTACATTACTTATCCCTCAGTATCCAAATTAGAGTCATGTTTCTTGCATCAACTTCCTTCTAACTTAAGACTTCTGTTCTGGCTGCAAAAACTGAGCAATTTTAGCTGTTATTTTAAAAAAAAAATATTCTACTTCGTCTTTGTGATTGTTCTTGCATCTTACACTGTTGTGGAAGATGAGTTCTTCAAATTATTGAGTCAAACTAGTCCTTGTTCCTTTGTGTCTTGAAGAAAATCAACTGCTTCTCTATACTGAATTACTAGCATCTAATACTTTGACTACAGTCTGTTTATTAGACTCTATTAGCAGAAAAAATAATTTGACATTGTGAGTGATGAACTATGGTTCTTTACCAGAGGGAAAGTTAAACATTTATTAGCTGCTGATGATATTGCGCTTTAATTTATATGGTGATTTTTTACTGTTCTTGCTAGAGTATAAGTTTTTTGAGGTGAATATCAGCGTATAACAAGCTTGAGCAAATTGTGCACAAGTGGTAATTTACAAATTTATGAGTTGCTACATAAACATGATCAGATTTACTTAAGAAATTGTTATATCTAATTGTCAATACATTTTTCCATCAAAATCCACCTCATGTATTCAGTATTTCACCAATCCGGAAGTTGATGTAATGATGTTAAGCATTTTTTTCATTCTCTTCACAAACTGCTCATTATTATGCTATGGAAAACAGCCAGGGCAGCAAGCAGCAAAAATTCTCTCTCCTCTGGTCTGTGATGGTGAAAAATATCATCCTTCCTTCCGTGAAGCTCAAACACCTCTCAATTGTAAAGTGCAAGGCAATTTTCCATGCCTCAGCAGCTTGTCCAGAAGTTCTCCTATAATAGACCGAGGAAATTCACCAATGTCTAAAGCATCAGTTGGGTAAGTGTTCAGCATTGTTGTCTGTTACTTATTAATTGGTTATGCTCTTGTTTCCTCACTTTTGTGCATTGAGTTTTTTCCCAGGGACAAAAACTGGCTTAATGTTTACACGGTATGCGTTGATTTACTCAATTCCCCAGAAGCAAAGTTCTTAACAGATCTGAAGATGCCAAAATTTTCATCCCATTCATGTAAGGCCAACTCTATTTCTAATATGTTATTGAGTAAAGATTCGTGGGTAGGAACTGAATGATATATTTGGCACCAAGTTTTTCATACATGTATCATGCATAGTATTCAAGGCGCTAAGGCGCACTCAAGGCGCAAGGCCGCGCCTTGGGCTTTTTGGCCACCTAGGCGCGCTCTAGGAGCAAAAATTAGCCTAAAACCCTTAAAGGCGCAAGGGCTCGCCCGAGAGCCTAGGCGCGCCTTTGACTACTATGGAATCATGTATGTAAAATAATTTGATATCAAGGAAATATGTTTTTCACAATGTATTATTAACTTACCATATTCATTTCTATTTTCTACTACACTTCCACATTAGGTAACCAAAACTGTTGAACACCATACAGTAGCTCTGGATAAACGATATGTCATTGTTGTTTATGAGAATTTTTGTAATCTCTAGGGTGATGGTGTTTCCTTTGATAGGTCCAAAGCAACATGATTTTTTTTAAATGGCTGCTCACAATTCATAATCATTATTTATCTCTGCTATATCCAAATGAAATTATCTAATGTATAAATGGAGTTGGTTAAAGAGATCAACATCTTTCTAAATCATCAAATTTGGCTGCTAAATACAGAGGGCCTTGTTGTCATTATTTCTTTTGTTGGATATAACTTTATTACAGGAAATTTTCGTTTATTATACATGCTAAGTCGAGGTGAGGTGAATCTCAGCGGTTCTTTTAATTATCATAGACCAGATTTGAGTTCGAGTAGCTTGGCTATGTGGTTATTTTTAGGTTGGCATACTAACAGCAGAGTCAAAATGACTGATATCTGCCTTCTTGTTTGTGTATAACAATCTATATTGACTATTGAGTGTTGGTGGCAATTTGAAAGTTCACTCCGCTTCACCTAATTTCCCACAGTATTTACTATATTCCTACATTTTAATTGTGATATGTACCGCCCTATATGCAATTGATGACCTTGCTGGTTTCACGACTCCAAGATTTGAAATAGAGATTACATGTAAATTTTCAGTGTTTTAAAAAGTGCTAGGTGCTAGTCAGGCGGCTGAAGATTAATCGGGGCCTAGGCGGGCTTAGGTGCTGGTCGGCAGGGTTTAGGCGCTAGGCGTAGTCGGGCAGCGACCCTGAAAATAGCGCTTGGGCGGGGACTTTTAAAACAGTGAAATTTTCCCAAAGTCATTTAATCTTCCTTTCTTTTGGTTTGTGGTCCTTGCAGTAAAACACCCTGCGAAAATACCAAGGGATGGTGAGTTTTCAATCGGACAAGCTTACCTTGTTGTGAATGATGATGAGCATGGATACCATCAAAGAACTCAAGCTTTATCCTCAGCACAGCCAAGTTGTCATAAATCTCGAAGCCAGATACAGAGAACTACAAAAGCAGACAGCTTCAGTGTGATGTGTCCAAAAATCGATCTTTTTAAGCAGCGCTATAGCAGTATATCAACCAGCTGTAAGGTTGGTATCCTCTCATTCAATATGGTTTTAATTCTCTCTTTCTAGTGATGTTTAAGTTCAATAGGAGTCACAAACTATAATTTGTCTTCCAATCATAGTGCATTTTTTCGCAAGTCGTAATGCAAACTTTAGGGTGGAATTCAGCCAGATATTTGTGTTTTCTAAAAGCCGTCTCTTGTCAACTCCAAAAATACCTTAAGAAAATGCTCCAGCCTATTCTAAGTTTACAGATTGATTTATGGTAATGCTTGATTTGTATATTTCATCCGTGTCTTATGAGTTATAACCGAGGTGCTACATGAACAACAATGGCAGCTCGTTATGATAGATTTTGGCAACATAATGTTTATGAAACAAAGCAATGCACATTAAAACATCGATGTTCATCGTTTATTATCTTGTTTGCAGGCCGACACAAGTCAATCACCAATAGGGAAGCACTGTATAGAGTATTTTGTGCAAGAAGACCGTACTGAAGATCATCGAAGTCTGCTAGACATACCAGGTTGTGAAGAGAGTAAAATCTCGAAACATGGAGAGGGAACTGCTGGGTGTACCTCAGCAAGTTATCAAGCTAACCAGAATCTACAACAACTGCAGGAGACAACTTGCAAACAGGTATTCCAATGTCACACTAAATTTTGTTCTGTACATTTGTTGAATTTCTGAAAATCGGGAACTTTTAAGAGCCAGTTTGGGATTGCTTTCCCATGCTGCTGTCATGGAAAGCTTTCCCTATAAGCGTAGATTTTAACCTTTGAAAATCAATAGCAAACAGATCCTAATTAATTACTCTCACCGTTTTTTAGTAGTCCATTTAGCCAAAACATGAAAACTCAAAATAGTTGTCCATTTCAAAATTCCATGATTTTTTTCCATCTTTCTTTTATGTACACCCTTATTTACTCTCGTTATTTACATATCATTAAATTCACAGTTTGTTATGAAAAATTAAGACATTATCGGTATTTGCATACCCTCAAGTTTTGTTAAAAAGTGTGAAATGTGTAAAAGGACTACTAAAAAACACGTAGGGAGTAGTATTAAGAATCAAAATCTTTTGTCAAAGACCAAAATACGTTATTCTATGGAAAGTTTGTGAGTGGAGCTTTTTCAGGACAACAGCTGGGAAAGCAATCCCAAACAGGCCTTAACTAGTCCATGGCATATTTATATAGGAAAATTCATCATAGACTTCCATGCTCATAACGTTTAGGTTCCGAAAATCTCCATGCAGGAGAATAACGCCATACATATATCAACCGAAAGTTCTCTTACAGAATTTTCAGTTACTGAAACTAAAAACGCCACGAACCGAAATGACTATACAACTGAAGAAGAAGATTTGCAGCGAATAACAACCGCTTGCAGGGAAGCGCTACTCCATTTGAATTCGGCTACTCAAAACGTTGTAAATATTTTTACCGAATTCAAAACTCGGGCATTCAAGAAAGAAAATTCGAATGAGTGTGGAGCAATGTTATTGGACGAGGCGGGGAAGCTACTTCCATCAATCGTAGGAAAACTCGATGCCGTAGCAGAGATGGTGCAGTGCGGAAATGAAATATCGGGCAGGAGAAGTCGGGTTGAAGTTTCGGGATTCGAACCTTTGTTGGAAACGTTTGCTGAAAATTTATCACAAAAGGTGTTGGAGATGTTGAAGAAGAACCTCAGTAAGGATTGACTTGTCAAGTTTTGTACTGTGAATAACAAACTTAGTCCCGGAAGCTTGACTTTCAAGTTATCTGGAACGTAAACCGGAAAAACGGAAAAGGACTGTCATTTTTAAGAAAATATATGAAATATTTGAGGCCGCGGAGAAATTAGTAAATAATAAAAATAGAGGGGATTATAAATAAGCTTAAATGGTTACGGAGTAAACATCTGAAGTATACATGGTTTTTATTTTTACCAAAAAAAGTACTAATTTTCATCATGCTCTTTTCATCATATTTTTACAGGTGTTTTCTAGATCAAATGAATATAAAAAATGGTGCTTTTGACTCATTAACACCGTTTTTTTTTACTTTTAGCGACTTATAATTATTCTGTTCTATACTTAACCTTTTAAGATCATGTTATTTTCAATTTATAAGTAAATGTATTGAATTGAACAAAATTTATTTTAATTTATAAGTAAATGTATTGAACTGAACAGAATTTATTTCAATATAAATATATAAGCATGCAACAACTAACTAAATGGAAAATAAATAGAAAAGATTATGACCTGAATTCAGGTTTGATAAGGTTATTGAAAGTTACCCCCACATGTCACATTTTTACTTTGTACATTATTTTTACATTTGATACACAGAACATAGATATAATGCAGAATAGTATCAGCGGTCCCTTATTTCGCCAAATTCCGACTCTCAATTTTTGTAAGCTCCTCTATATTTTGTTAAAATTACTTAAAAGGCCAACACAAATCGAATAAACATGAATTTTATGTTGTTACAAGTAAAATAGTATCATGGTTAAAATATTAACTTTAAATACTTGTGAAGTTGTGATATTTTTTACTCCCACAAAAGCCTTTCCACCCTCAATTGTCATTAGGCCTTGCCTTTATAGTTGACATGGAAAATAACTGGTGTACCTGAAAAACTTTATTCGAGGGAAGAATCATCGAGCGCCTTAGCAACTTCGAACCAATTAATTGTCATAAAAAATAACTACCTCCAAATTTCAGTGCGCCGAAAATTTTTATTCGGGAGATGATTCGATTAAAATGTGCCTAAGCAACTCCGAACCGGTTCGTTAAGAAAAAGCTGCAATGTTCTTCATCTTGTAGACTTGTACTGTGCTCAATAGGCCGGGCTATTTATGCAAGGAATAGGTTGCCAAAAAAGAAGAAAGAAATTTTGGGCCTTTTTTGGGCAAACAAACTTCTCTTTTGTGCCATTTACATCTTTTACTTTTTAATGGACCTCATTCTCTACTTTTGACACAATAAAAAGAAAAAGGGCAATTTTTTTAACTGTTTCATAAAATAAAAGCTCAAAGACCAACTTTCCTTTTTCACATCTCTTCATCTTCAAATGAAAACAAGTTTCCACTTATGAATTTTATGTAACCACTAACTTTTATAATATTCTTTTGATGTTTGCTATTACTGATAATTTTTTTTGTAAAAAAAACTAAAAACGGATTATTTATAACTATAATTAAACATTAAGAACCATCTTGAGATGCTTTAAAGTTAAAATTAAATCGTTAAAAAAATCTTTGAACGCTCCCTAAAGGACAATTTGAGTTTTTTCTCAACTTTAAAGTTGTTTTCCTAAGAAACTGTAAAATTAGGTTTTATGGATTTGAAAAAAAATTTCAAACTTGTATGTTCTTTTTGTACAATATTTTTCGAGGGGTGTAAGTTAATAATACAGTTATAATTCTTATAATAAGCATACAAGTGATATGGTAGAATATTTGTTAATCCCTAAGAAGGTATCCCTCAAAATTATGTCCTTTGAATGTATCTACATTTACCCTTTTTTTTTCTTTTGCTTTTGTAACATGCCAAACTTTAAATCCTCTTTATTGGGATTCTTAAGAATTACTACTATATCTTTAGTTATTTCGCAAAATAGAAAATTGAAGGATTATAATTAAAGCCATTATAAACCTACTCTAGCTCAAGCTTAGCCTAATTACCAAGAAATTAGATTAGTCATCACCATTTTAGTTACTCATTAAAACACCTATAAATGTATGGACACAAATTCCTCTATAGCTGCATAAAGGAATCAGCCCAAGTCCCAATATCTTGTTGCCGTAAAGATATTAATCAAACTCCATTAAGGAGAGTTTGGTGTTTTTTTAAAACCATTTACTTAAATGCATTCTCATTATTAAATTACAAAGTTAAATCTTCACTCATCCCGGATGTGGTTCGAACATGTGAAATTTAGAGTCACAATCTAGTCTTTATCAATAAAATAAGACATCAACCATGGTGAGTTTGGTATTAATGTCGCATTTTTCCGCGAAAAGTATATGATAACATGTTTTAAAAAAATTATACAGAAAACAATTTTAAGTCATAGTAAGAAACTTAGAAGCACCATGATTGGTTGGATTTATGTAGAAAAGTAATAGCATAATTATTGTATAACTAAACAAAAAAATCCTCCAATGTAGGTCATTTTCACATATTAGCCCCTCAAATTTATTTTTCAGACAAATACTTGATTGGTAAAATTCAAAATCACATGTTTGTATAAATGAGGTAATTAAAATGCATCAATTATTCAAAAATCATTTATTTGTACAAATGAATTTGCTTTGATTAATTAATGAACAAATATGATACTAATATAAATTCACCAATAATTTACGAGGTAAAATGTGAAAGAAGATTGGAAGAGACATGATGGGTCCAAAGTGGAGGCTTTCTAATTCTTTTTAAAGTGCAACTATCATTCTATGAACTATTTATTTATTTTCTGTTTAATTAGGAAAATAAAAAGGCTCAGATTAAATATATGGTGTATGTTTATGTAGGGTAAAGGACTCCATTTGATTGTCCTTTTTGTATTTAAAATTCTTTTTTGTAATGATGGCTTTGCTTTAGGAAATTATATTTTCCGCACATTAGATATCGAATTGTTGAAATATATTGATTATAAATTTTTATTTTATGGGTTAGAGGTGTTTTAGAAACAACTCATTAGTTATACGAATAAATGGATTAGATCGAATTAGAAAATGCAAAGATCTGTACAAGCTGCATCTTTCATTATTATTTTGTGGAAAATCATTAAGTTTATTCGAAATGCCACGTTACTTTTATTTAATATTTATATTTCATAGGCTTATTGTTTCTTGTAAAATTGAAATTCCATCTGGTAAAACTGAAGAATTATAATTTTTCAAAATAATAGAGTTTTTTTCCGTTTGATCTCCTTTTTATTAAAATAGGTTTTAAATATTGGGTTATTAATCGGTGTAATATTAGTAAATCCGAATAAATGATATCCAAGAAAAATGTTTTTTGAAAAAATTCAAAGATTTAGAGGAGTTCACTAAGTTGGACGAAATGATAAAAGAACTGAATTTGTTTGATCATGTGTGGTTTCAATCAAAAATGTAGTTTGATTGGTTTAACAAAATATAATCATCAGCTTTACTAAACGTATTGAGTACATTATTTTTGTGGAAATGTAAAAGGGAAAAATTAACTTTAGTATCAATTTTATTTTATGTAATTATGGACTATAATGGCTTAGTTTAATAATAAGACAACATTATTACATATAACGGCGTGGGCGAAATTAGTGGAATCTGAGGGTGCCGCATGTTTATTTTGTAATTATTTACTTAATTTCAACAACTATTGTATAAGTAGCGGATCAGATTCTGAATAGTGAATTGCAATAGAAACAGTTGTTTTTAGTTTTCAAGTTCATGTCGAAAGATTCCACCTAAACTCTCACGATTTATTAAATCCATAATCATAGCTTCAAATATAATTCTTTTTTAATAAAAAAAAAGAAAGCAATATGAGGTAAAGGTTGTTAGGACCCGAATAATTAATTCGGTAGCCGGGTGATATTTGTTAACTAAAATAGATTCGCAACAACAATAGTAAAACAAGTAAAGCGATAAAGCGATAAAGCGACACATAGATTTTAAGTGGAAACCCTTGAAAGGGAAAAATCACTGGACACCAATAACTCCACTAATAAATAATGAGAATACAAAATACAAGCTCTTTCAAGTATACCCAAACTCGAGGTATAAACTAATTTAGGAGATAGTTGGAAACATCCTAATTTTACTCACAATGTAAAATCACTCAACTTCTCCTCTCTAATTACTTTCTTGTGGTAATAAATTACTCTACAAGAGGAAACTCTCTTAAACTCTTTTTGTAAGAAGCTCTCTACAAAAGAAACTTGAATGTTTGCTTGAATGATTTTGGATTTGGAGAAATGTCTTTTTATAAGCAAATTTCTAACACCATTTCAACTTGGTAATTAATACCAACTACTAACAACCAACTTCCCACTTCCACAACTTCTAACCAAACAACTACCATATTAAATACCAACTCCTATTTGGTTGAAATTAATTAGCCTCTAATTTGGTTATGAGTTTGGATTCAACAAATCTCCCCCTCCAAACTCATGGGAGTATCAAGCCAGCTCCTAGTTGGAGCTCATGCCGATCAGCTCATTGCATAGCTGAAACTTCTCTTGAGGAATCACTTTGGTCAGCATATCTGAAGGGTTCTCTTCGATTGGAATTTTCTCTAGATGAAAAACTCCATTTTCCAGTTGCTCTCGTATCAGTGATATCGAATATTAATGTACTTTGTTCGAGAGTGATACATAGTATTCTTGCTTAAGTCTATTGCACTTTGGCTATCGCAATATACTATGCAGTCAGCTTGCTTTTGACCCAACTCTTCAAAGAATCTCTTCAGCCAAATCATCTCTTTTCCTACTTCAGCAGCTGAGATGTACTCTGCTTCGGTCGTAGAAAGAGCAACACATTTTTGTAATTTAGATTGCCAAGAAATTGCTCCCCCGGCAAATGTAAACACTTATCCCGAAGTTGACTTTCTATGATCGAGATCTCCCACTATGTCAGCATCAA
>CATIWQ010377388.1:0-47953 GCA_949673415.1 Euphorbia schlechtendalii
TATATATGTTTGTTACTGCATTTTGTGTCTAAAATGTTTACTAATATTCATTGGGATATGTTTTGTGGTGATTACATGATTGATAACTTAATTGATACATGCGTAGATGAAACTTGTCATGCTACATCTCATGAAGAGTCAACATCTGAATCCCTTGAAAATTTAGAATATTTCTCTGAAACTAAAAAATTAGTTAGAGAAGATTATCCTATACCACCTTCTATAGAGAAACCACCCGTAGTAGAGTTGAAGCAGTTGCCTAGTCATTTGAAGTATTCATTTTTAGTAAGCAACAACACCTTACCCATTATCATTTCTAGTAAGTTATCTGAATTGCAAGAAGAATCATTATTGGAGACAATAAGGGGTAGAATAAGGAGTATTGGTTGGTAAATTTCCAATATTAGAGGGATTAGCCCTAATATAGTGATGCATTCCATTAATTTGGAGAATGCTAGTAAACCTAAGATAGAAAGGCAAAGAAGATTGAATCCTCACATGAAGGAATTTGCTAAGACGTATGTTATTAAGTTGCTAGATGTAGGAATTATCTATCCAATTTTAGATAGTGAATGGGTGTCAGTCCTATCCAATGTGTTCCGAAAAAGGGAGGTATTACTGTAGTTCAAAATGAAAAGGTTAACTTGGTTCCTACTAGGACAACAACTGGATGGAGAGTTTGCATAGATTATAGAAAATTAAATGCAGCTGCTAAGAAATACCATTTCCCTTTACCATTTATAGATCAAATGTTAGAAAGGATATCAGGTCATGCATTTTAATATTTTCTTGATGGATTCTTTTGATAATTTGAAATTCATATTAAGCCAAATGACCAAGACAAAACCACTTTTACATGTCCATTTGGAACATTTGCTTATAGAAGAATGCCTTTTGGGTTGTGCAATGCTCCGGCTACTTTTCAATGGTGTGTTTCGACTATTTTTAGTAATTATGTGGAGGATAGTATGGAGGATTTCATGGATGATTTCTGTGTATAGAGATTCTTTTGAGAAATGTCTAGAAAATCTGCATAAAGTACTTGCTAGATGTGAGGAAACTAATTTGGTATTGAATTGGGAGAAATGTCATTTTATGGTTAATAATGGTATAGTTTTTGGTCATAAGGTAGATGAGAAGGGAATTCATGTAGATATAGTGAAAACCGTGATCATTGAGAAATTACCTCCTCCCATAAATGTTTAGGGAGTAAGATCATTTCTAGGCCATGCTGGATTTTACATAAGGTTTATTAAGGATTTTTCGGTTATAGCTAAACCTTTAACTAATTTATTAGTTAAAGATGTGAAGTTCGATTTCTCCGATGACTGTTTAAAAGCCGTCAACACTTTAAAGAGAGCATTAGTTTTGGCACCCATAATTATGAAACCAAATTGGTCACTGCCATTTGAATTGATGTGTGATGCTAGTGATGTTGCTGTTGGTTATGTATTAGGTCAAAGATATGAAAAGAATTTGCATGCAATTTATTATGCGAGTCACACTTTGTCTTCTACACAATGCAATTACACCACCACTGAAAAAGAGATGTTAGCAGTTGTATATGCATGTGACAAGTTTAGATAATATTTAATTGGATCTAAAGTAATAGTTTATTCAGATAATGCTACTTTGAGATATTTGTTTGCTAAGAAAGATGCCAAACCTAGATTAATTAGGTGGATCCTTCTTTAGCATGAGTTTGACTTAGAAATAATGGACAAAAAGGGAAGTGAGAATACTGTAGATGATCACTTATCTCGTTTAGAAGATGATAAGGGACCTATAGGTGAAACTGGTGGTATTAATTAACTTTTTCCAGATGAAAATCTTATGTCTGTTAGACATACTATTAGTCCATGGTATGCCTACTTTGCGAATTATTTGGTTATGCATACTATACCCTCTGATTTAGATTCTAATGGTATGAAGAAATTTCTTAAGGATATTAGATCATTTATGTGGGATGACCCTTATTTGTTTAAGGTATGTGCTGACGGTATTATTCATAGATGTATAGATAATACTAACTTTTCTTAAATTTTAAATCATTGCCATGATAGCTTATATGGAGGAAATTTAGGACCGGCAAAAACCGCTGCTAAAGTTTTAGAGAGTGGGTTTTATTAGCCAACATTGTTCAAGGATACTAGAGATTTTGTTCAAAATTGTGATAATTTTCAAAGAACAGGAAACATAAGTCGAAGAGATGACATGCCATTGAAAAACATCTTAGAAGTGGAGCTTTTTATGTTTGGGGTATAGATTTCATGGGACCATTTCCTACTTCTAAAGGTAATAATTACATTCTGGTTGCAGTTGATTATGTTTAAAAATGGGTTTAGGCTAGCGCATATGGTAGGAATGATGCTAAAGTAGTTGCTGAGTTTCTTAAGCAATTATTTGGTAGATTCGAAGTTCTTAGGACCATAATTGGCAATGGAGGTTAACATTTCATCAATAAGAATTTTGAAAGCTTAATGCATAAGTATGGAGTACATCATAAGTTTGCTACCCCATATCACCCTCAGACTAGTGGTCAAGTAGAAATTTCTAATCGAGAAATTAAGTGGATTCTCGAAATGACTATCTCGAATTCTAGGAAGGATTGGTCGACTAAGTTAAATGATGCATTACGGGCTTACAAAACAGCTTTTAAGACTCCTATTGGTATGATACCCTATAAGTTGGTTTACAGAAAGGCTTGTCATTTACTGGTAGAATTAGAGCATAAGGCTTTATGGGCTTTGAAGAATTTGAATATGGATTTACACAAAGCCGGTGAAAGAAGAGAGTTGAATTTAAATGTGTTAGAAGAACTACATTTGTCATCATATGAAAATGCCAAGATCTATAAAGAGAAGATAAAACAATGGCACGATGCAAAACTACGGGAAAAGAGGTTTAAGATTAGAGATAAAGTTCTGTTATATAATTCCGAACTTCGCTTGTTCCCTGGAAAACTCAAATCTCATTGGAAGAGACCTTACAAAGTTATTCAAGTATTTAACAATGGAGAATTGGAATTGAAAGCCGAAATTGGAGTAATATTTCGAGCCAATGGTCAAAGATGCAAACCTTATCTCGAAAATAAATTTGAACAACAAGATGTTGATGTTCTATTAATATCTTCACCATAATCAATCCAAGTATGTAAATAGTAAATATTTATTATTTATATTTGATACGTTTGTTTTTCTTAGTTTTGCTAGGTACTAAGTCTAGAAATTTAAGAAATAGAAGGATTAAAGAAGGTCGCGATCACGACTATAGATCACGCTCATGAAAGTTATACAGCAAAACCTTCTGTTCCTGTTTTGAAGGAAATCACAATCACGACATGCCTTCACGATCGTGATAGGGGAAAAAATATGACTGTTGCAAATCGCAATTAACACATGATAGATGGCAAAAACCACCATTAACAGATAGTTTGAAGAGAAAACAGATATATTGACTATTTTGACCAATCAGAGACCTATTAGAACTCTTTATAAAGGTTTAGGTTGAACCCATAACCTTCCTACAAGTCTTTCTCAAGTTCTAATTCTTTTACAAACATCACTATTCTTCTACAATTCACAACCTTTTCAAACTTTACTTCAAACACAATCATGCCTCGTGTTAAGCAACCCGCCAACCAAAGAAGAGAACTCCCAAATAACTAAGAAGAATATGGTTGTCCTTTTCCTATCCGGACATGTGAGGAAGGGAAAATATTTCAAGTTCTAAACAAATTAGAGGTAACCGGCATGATCTTTCTTGACTTAGTGTTCTTGGAGATATTGGGCCTCCATGAGCAGAGGGGGATGTATATCTCTGATCTTAGATTAAGCAAATTTGTGGGGATGCTATTTCCACAAAATCACGAGTGGATTTTGGGATGTCTTGTGACATTCGAATTTGAAGACAACAAGAAGAGGACTATTCAATTTTCCAACCGAGGAAAATAATATACAGTCACAAGAGATATGATGAATACTTGATTTGGTTTTGAAGTTGAAAATTCAACAAATATGATAGATTTATTTCAAGCAAATCGAGTTTGGGAAGATTTAACGGGTAAGCGAGTTTTCGATCCTAAAAATTCCCCAAATAAATTGATTAAGGATGAATGTATTCTCCTACTCCATAAATACCTCACCACTTCGGAATTTTGTAGAGTAGAGAACATGAAGGTCTAAAAGAGGGATTTGTTTGTTCTCCCTTATGCAATGAAGAAGCAAAAACCGGAGTTCGTGGATATCAAATGGGATATGATAAAGAAAAACTCAACAAGCATGAGGAACAAGATTGGGGCGGCCGAAATTATAACCACCATTGTAATGGGAGCACGAAGGGAGCTTCCCTATGTTTAATAACTGCGTGAGTATTTTTGATATATGGATGGGAATTACTTGAAAAATACCAGACTTCTTCAAGAGAATGATGGTATCTTTTCTTTCTACTCCTACTCCAACCGCACAAGGAAACTAATCTCAACTCATGAGGACATTTCCGCTGGCCCATCCGATCCAATTGCTAGACATCATCCTGGTAAAGCTCCAATAAATGAAGAAGAAGATGAAGATGAAGATGAACAAGTACCGGAAGATTGGAAGGTGGATATGCAGTAAAAGCTAGACAATTGCCAAGCGGAACTTGGAGTAATGAAGAAAGACATGAAAATTCTAAAAAAGAGTAATAAGTCCATGCTTTGAAAATTACTATCGTTTTTTAGAAAACAAAATTGTCAATTTACTCCTAATCCCCCGGATTCTCCTTCACAATAAATGGGTTTACCCTTTTCTTTGCTTTTCTTTTTCAATTTTAGACTAGTTGTTTGTATTGTGTTTTTTTCGTTTCTAGTTAAGTCTCTCACAATGAGGACATTGTGTTCTCTAGTGTGGGAGGGCCTTTGTATAAATCCCGAAAATCCAAAAAAATCAAATAAAATTAAAAATTGAATAATGAAAAATTTTCTTGATTTTGTGTTGTTTATACCTTATCCATACTTATACTATACTAACATATGTTCCAAGGTTATTGTAAGTGTTAGGTATTACAAGTTCGATGTTGGTGCAAATTTCGAACAAAATAATTTTTGTTTCGAGTATGAGCACACATTGAGAGTGTGAGCGCTTTAGTAGATTGGCACAACATTTAGCATTTGGCAAGGATGAGCGCTTAGCAACTTTCAATAGCAACGTTCCAAGTAAGTTTTGATATATATTTCAATGCAACATGAATTCGTATAAGTTATATAGTTTTAGATTAAAGCTACCAATAAGTTTTGAGTGGAGTAATATTTAGTAGTGTTCTTACTATGAGTTTTATATGCTATTCTCGAATACGTCCTATAAGTATTGAGTGTGTCTAAAGTGTAGGGAAACTATAGCCATAATACTTTGAAAGTGATCAATAAAGGATGAGGGTATTGAGAGAAATAGATCAAAAGAAAAAGAGGATAACCAATGAGTTATCCAAAAGGTGAGGAATGGTACAGAGCAGAAACTGCACCTATTCAATGAGTGAAAAAAAGAAAAAGTAGCATAGCATGAAAAATGGGTGCAAAGTACAAATCTGTACTTAAAAAACATATGCTTAAAAAATGAGAGAAAGTGGTATGGAGTATAAAATGCAACCACTAAAAAATGGGAGAGCGGTATGGAGCATAAAATGCAACCACTAAGAGTGTTTAGCATCCTAGGTTACCTAAAAATGCCTTGAGATTAATCTTTTAAAAGTGTGCTCCCTTTGTCCTTTATACTTTATACTATACTTAAGAGAAGGAAATATTCGAGCGAGCATATAATAATTAGATGAGGACACAATTCGGTTGGCCCTCCATTAAGAGCAAAGGTATGCAACTGGACTATATGAATTGCACATTACTAATTTGTAAGAAATTTTGTATACTTTAGTTAAACCTTGTGCAACGTGGGAATGTGGTACTCACTACAATAGTATTTTGCTAAATGAGATACGAACTTGAATTACAATTTTATACACTACTGTTGTGTTTTCCTTGAGGACAAGGTAAAAGTTAAGTGTGGGGGTGTGATAAGTGTATAATTACACTTATTATCTTGATATTTTTACTCATAAAACGATGTGGTTTAGATTCATTTTATACTTCATATAAAAGATTTCAAGTGGTATGTAGTTGTTTTTTATGCAAGTGCAGAAACTAGGTAAATCTTGGGAGTGAAATGATCCAAGATTAAATTTTATGCAAAAAGATGCGTGGAATGCAAGGAATTGGCTTAGGATCGAAGTTGTCAAAGATCGGTAAAGTTGCAAAGAAGAATTATGAAGAAAAGCATAAGTCACAACTATGTCACGATCGTGATTCCTACTTGCGATTGGCCAAATCACGCTTGCGACTATCTATCGCGATCGCGACTTATCATTCTTCACAAACAACTTACATTCATGATCGCGACATGTATGTCACGCTTGCGAATCATAACAGGTTTGATAAACTCTTCTTGACTTCCAACCGCCGGATAAGAACAATCTACTGCCATCAAACATTAGACCAAGAGAAACCTTTTAGAGATAATGCATCCACGAAAAGGTGCCTATCCATTGAAGATAAGGATGAAATCTTGCATCCAATCACATTGAAGATGATACAACCCTTCACCAATGGACATGACTATTAGTTTAGATAAACGCAACCTTTCACACTTTATAAATAGAGGTTCAAATCAACCATTTCGTGCATGGTGGATAGTAGAATGCATGTGCATAGTGGCATATGGACGGCAACAATAGATAGAGAGTGAAAGTTATATAGATTTCGCTAGTTTAAAGTGTTAGAGAGAAAAATGTATAAATGACTCGATTCTTGTTTCAATCAGTAGATTTCTCCACAAATTCGAGCGATTGTTGTATGAGCGTAATTGCAAATCACTTATTAGTAAAAGTTTCTGTTCTTCAACATTCATTTGTTCAATATTCACAAGGAATAGCATCCTAACGGAAGTTCTATACCAGTCAAGATTGAATTCAAAATAGAGGCAGGAATTGACGACTCCCATTAAAAAGTGGATATGGTTTGATCAACTTTAGCTTTCACTTGCATACCTTACAACTTTACTTTGTTTTCTACTTATACTTTCTAATTCGAAGTTTATGATATGTCTATGTGTCATAACGAGTATTTCGTCTTGCATCACTTATATTAATGAAGTCATATGCTTTCAAGTTGACTTTAAGAGTAGTTTCGAGGTTAACAAGATTGTGTATAATCACTGGATCTGTTATTATACTGCTATTTAGTGAGCCAACATTTTTGGACTGGTAACTTGCTAAATATGGCTATGTGAGAGCAACCCATACTATGCATAGTATTATTGTTGTCCAGGTTTTTATAAGTGTCATAATTCATTTACCCTAGATTTAGAAAAGTCATTTCATCTATTGCTCTGCGGTGAATTATAGGATATTTGGGTGTCTAAAACCGAGTTTGTTGAAGTTATCTAGTGCATAAAACATTCTTGATCATTTTGCATATTTTACTCCACTATACTTGTTCTTAGGGAATATCTATATGTTTTGCATCTTCTCTAATCTGTTCATGCATCTGTCCATTCATCTTTCTACCATTCAAAACCTTTAACTTATTTTATTTTCTTTTGTTCAGTAACTCTAGTTGATCCTTAGAACCAAATTCCTTCCATGTGGGATCGATATCTTTTAAAACTACATCGCAACTGTATACTTGCAGTTATCATCATTTTTCTATTTGATAAACAATACTGACAACACTTGTTCATATTTAGAACTTTTATATTATTAGTAGAAAAGTGGCAAACACTCTACCACAAGCCTACTACCACATGAGTATTACGATAATCAACATGTTTGTTCTAAGTGGATTGGAAAAGACAACCCACGACATCACATAGATGTCACCTTAACCTCCAGCCCTCACCACACGGGTCGGGTCTTGTTATCATTTGAGTTACGTCTTTATTACTAATGACTAACCCTGTTTGTTTCAAATAGGTTAACAAACATGAATTTTATCGCATCACGGAGTATTAACCCTTTGTGATGCAGCAACGTCATATGCATTTCGCACATCAACATCAAGTATGTTCAACATGTATTTCATATATAACAAAGCTGTCTGATTGTGTTTGCTTCAGTTAAGGTTTGGAAGAGACCGACTCCACGCCTTGTCCAGATTTCCCCCATCGTGGCTTGCCAAGAGAACATTCCATCAAAGAGTATTCCATACACTAATTCTAGTGAAGACTCGGGCTTAGATTTGGGTTTGAGTTCAAGTTCAGATTTTGGTTTGGAGTTCAGTCTTTGGTTCAGGTTATAGTTTTGGGATGACGGGTCCTCAGGGTGGTCACGGGACAGATGAGCAGATTTCGCACAAGGTGTCAATTATCCAACAAATCCCATTAAACCACGGTATTGAAATGGCCAACGCTCTAAGCAACATTCTTTGTAGTGATTAATTTGCTCAAGTGCTAAAGTTCCACCTTCGTCCACATCAGCCAAAGAATCGTACTGCAGATGGACTCTCAAATTTTGAGATAATCACGAATCTCCAAGATCCAATTGCTACTGGATATCCTAAGGCCTGGAGGCCAAACTCTGCTCCTAATACTCACCTATCATCAGGTTGCCTAGTTGGAAATCCCACCACTGCTTCCCAATTTGGCGCAGGAAACTCACAACCCCAATACCACCACTACCAAACTGGGTTAACACTATCCCAAGCACTGAATCGATTTAGCCAAGGTCTAGGACTGTTTGATCAATTTCAGACATGTCAAACTTCTGGGGGTAATGATCATTCAAGGTTAAGGCAAGCTAATGCCTTCCAGATTACACAGCCCCAAAATTAATTTAATCAATGGCAAGTTAGTCTACAGGTTGTCTGTTTAGGTCTGTTCCATCCGGGTTGGCATCACTCAACTTTATATGAAAGAAAAGCTAGACCTTCATCTAATTTCATTCCACCACGTCAGAGCTTTGCCTCATAACTAGTAATCCCTCAAAATTTGAGAGCCCCACCCTTTCTCAATGTGAGCTTAAACTTTATAGCCCAACAACCTCAATATCCAACCATGGCCCAGACATCGTCTGCTCCCAACTTTACCGTCACTCCTAGGGGCACCACGATCCCCCAAGGGCATTTTAACCAAAGGACCACTATGTTCACTCCTCCTCAGCCCAATTTTCGATTAGGGACCGAATGGACAGTCCCCCAATATCTACCTGCCAACATAGCAGAACTATGGCAACAATAGTTTGCTACTCACTTCTATAATTTCCAACCAAACTACTACCATATCCCTCCGGTAGCACATGATGATGAGTGGCTTCTCGAAAACTTTGTGATGATGGGATTAGTGAAGTATAAGGGAGAAGAATATGCTCGATCACATTTGATCAACTATGAGATTGTGATGAGAGCTATGAGGATCGGTGACAAGATGCTGGCTAAACTCTTTATTGTTACAATGGAAGGTCCAACCAATGAATGGTATAATAACCTGCCCTTGTAAATAGCTCATGACTAGAAGCGCCTCTTAGAGGCCCTAATATAGCCATATGGCTTAAATTCTAAAATAAAGACCACCTTACAGCATCTCGAGGTCATCAAACAAAGACCCAAGGAATTGTTCAAACCCTACTACAATAGGTTGGTGGCCACCCAGGTTCTACTCTAGGATAAGCTCAGTCTGTGTGACATGATTGTAAAGCTATTGCCCGTGGCATTACCAGTCTACTAACAGAGGCTCGGGATCGACACTTTCACTTCTTACAATGAGGTGAACAAGAAAGCTAGGAAACTTGAGTGGATAGAATCCCTAGACACACCTGTGGGGAAACAAGTTGATGAGCACTAATATGAAAAGGTGACTATTGGGAAAGAAGACCCTCCGCATGTGGAGGATGAGAATGCTAATAATGTAATAGTTAGTAATTTAAATTCATTTATGTTAACAAACTTTACCAATGAGGCTTTTGAATCTTCAAATGCGTCAAACTTTTCTTTCTTGCTTGATATCCTTTCGGATGACATCACACATTCTCGTGAACATGAGCGTAATGTTGTTAGCATACATGACACATCATCACATGAAATTAATTTGGGCATAAATGAATCCCCTATAATAATTTAAAATGATTTAACACTTGAGGAAAAATAAGAGATAACATAGGTACTTAGACCACAAGTGATAGTGTTTACCTTGTTCTATGAAGACATGCTAGAGGTAGACCAAAAGATCGCCAAACACAAAATCTCCACTCACCATTAACTCAGTCAAAAAGAAAATGACATGATTAAGACCAAAATGAGCCGAAAGAGTCAAAATAGAGGTAACAAAGCAAATTGAAGCTAAGTTCCCCAAAGTAGTTAAACACTCGATATGGTTGGCCAATAAAACGCCAGTGCCGAAGACACAAAGTATGAGACAAGAATTTCAATGTGTCAACAACTTCATCATGTGGCTCATCACCATTTGTGGGCCTATCTACTATTTAGCTAAGACTGTAATTGAACATGAAAACTTGCAAGGTATAATTTCAAAACTTAAAATTAACCCTAAAGGATCTCCAAAGCATGCATTATTGATATAATCTAAGTTGAAATGTTCCATAGATGCTTGTAGGTTTATAAAACTTACTAAAAGAAACCTAGCATCTAGGTAAAGAGCATTACCAGTTAATGGGTGCCTTCGTTTGGTGCGGTGTTCCCTTAGAGAAATTCGGTAAAACTCTATTAGCACTAGCTTCCAATCTAGGACAATCTCTATGACTGATCCACACGGATCTTCACCGACCAAAACCTCCCGTAGAGGAAGAACCCGTTGGCAAAAAGCAACTGCTAGACTACTCGAAGACCAACCCGAAACTATTAATTAAGAAGGCTCACTTTAAAATAGAAAAAGCCTTCTAAATTATTCTTGCGACGTTAAAGACACTCGTGGAGGGTCTCACAAAGAAAAGATGTCGAACTCAGAAGGAAAGGCAACGTTAAAGTACTTTGAAAAGGAGAAGGGGGCAGCTATATATAATGAGAAGGGAAGCTTAATGCTCTCCTTTTTTCCAATGTGGGATAGGGAAAATCTATCCCACATGTAGGTCATTTACGCGGATCAATAGGATTTACTGGCCGACCAGTCCACAGCCCGTATGCGCGGTTTGTGTTACAGCCACGCAAGGCAAGGCTGCTGCCTGCTAGCGCGTGCTAGCCTAGTGTCGGCACACGTTAGTGGCCCGAGAGCAATTTTTACTCATGAGGTAGTTGCGCAAGCCCCACTCGTGAACAACCCATGTTTACGTGGCCCAATCCCAATAGGAAAAATTCCCTTTCTTCTCTCCACGTAATTTTCACAAAATTCTCCTTTAATTCTTTTAATTATTAATTTGGTCCAACCCATTAATAATTCATCCAACGGTTTTGACATCCCTAATATTCTCGGTATAGACCCAGTCTATAAGTTCTTTACTTATCTGGTAAAGACCCAAAGTGTACGACCTCATAGGATCCTGAAGTATAGAGCCGCTAGAGGTTAACCTAAACTTAGCTTCCCATCCAGGAACCTTTAGGCTCAGTGTACCAGATCGATATTGGACCCGATAACTCTATATGATCAAATGGGCTTTCTAGCAAAGGCGTATGACCTCCCGATACTCAGAACATCACGTGCTTATGACTTGATCTAGTTTCGCAATTGTAACCTATAAAATGAACTCCTTCCATTAGGTTAAGTACCATCTAATTTATTGAGCTCGGATTAAGTGTCAGCTCATGTAATAGCCGTTCACGAAGAACACCACTCACCATAATGTATCAAGATTGACTAGAAACTTGTTTTATCTGTCTTATACTCTGATAAGAGTTTATGAGTGTGTCTCTTCAAAAAGAGGCCTCAAGGTACATCTTCCATTATATCACTATATTAGGAGCGATAAATCCCATCTTGATTACTCGGATAACTAAGGAGTGATCATCACTATACCTATAATCACCAGTATCATCCTGATCGCTAGGGTATGAATAAGTATGACCCAAAGTATGGCAACTCCTATACAAGGTAAACAGTATCTCAGGTCTAAGGATAGTTGTATTGGTATTGTAATAAGACATAACACCAACGCATGGATACAATTATTTCTGAGTGTCTATCTTATAGTGGTCTCCAATGTATTACCTGAATACGTTCATGTGTTAACTCAAGGTACCACCTTCAGCTAGTGAGATCGGCTGCTTGGATCTAATCCAAGGAGAAAGCCTACACATGCTAGTCTGTCTACTTCATTGATGTCCAGTCTCAATGAAACTATGACTAAGGATATTTAAACTATTCATAATAACATGTATCTGCAGTTGTCACACCACATAGCTCCCACTATATCTTTGCACTTTTACATTATGAAGTAGTCACAGACGAACCCATTTTTGTTAAGGCATTAACCCTATCTAGTCTCATAACCAAATACATGTTAAGGGAAAGCATGTTGTACATGTCCTTACATCCGTTAATAAGGTTCGTATCACGACTTATGATGGGAAGACAATTTACCTCCTTATTGTAGGGATTTTATTGGTGTAGTTGGTCTTGCCCTATTTTAGGTCTTATACGATGGATATGATTATGATAATAATAATTCCAGGCTAATTAGAATTATTATTCTAAAAGAACATGCTCAAAACTGGTAAAGACTCCACATAGCATGCAAAACAAACAACGTCCATGTTTAAGTTCTTGTACCTATGTCTATAAGTTTTAATTGAACAACTTAAACCACATTTGTAAAATTATATGCGGAATCCAATTCACATACTAGAAATCAACTAAGTCATAAAAGTTTCGAACCTAATACTTATGGAGATTTCCAAGTAGGAGATGTTGGGCTTAAGACAGCTAATGAACCTACAACATAGCAAGGCGGAATTTCAAAACTTAAAATTAACCTAAAGGATCTCCTAAGCATGCCATGATTGATATAATTTAAGTTAAAACATTTCATAGATGCTAATAGGCTTATAAAACTTATAAAAGAAACCTAGCATCTAAGTTTAGGACCTTACCAGTTGACGTGTGATTCTCATTCTCTTTTGGATGCGGCGTTCCCTTAGAGCAATTTAATAGAAATTTGTTAGCATGAGCCTCTAAACTAGGATATCCTCTATGATTGATTCACATGGATCTTCACCGACCAAAACCTCGTAGAGGTAGAACTCGTTACTAAACAGCAGCTGCTAGACCGCTTAAAGACCAACCTAAAAATATAAACTGAGAAGGCACTCTTCAAATAGAAAGAGCCTTCTAAAGAAATGCTTCATTGTTTGGAGAAAATCGTGAAGGATCTCACACAATGAATGAAGAAAGAGACTTCGAACTTATAGAGAAAAGCTAAGCTCAAATATTTATGTTGTGTGAAATAAAGAGAATTTGAGGCGTATATATAAGGAAAAGGGGGAGTGATAGACTCCCCCTAAAACTGATGGGAATATTCCCATCCCACAAGCGGGTCAGGCGTGCGGGTCACTTGGACCTTCGGGCTAACCCACGGCCTCTTACTACAAGGCAAGCCCTTGCGGGCTTGCCTTGTGCTGCAAGCTTGGGCTTGCATGAAGCATGCATGCTGCACGTAACCGAGCTTGCGCTGGAGGCCTGTAAGCCTGTTACCCGCTAGTACGAGGGCTTTCCTTATGCGCTAGCGGCCTACAAGCTTTTCAGCTCACGGGGCAGCTACGCAAGCCTCACTCCGAACATCGCATGTTCATTTGGGGCCCTCTCGCAATGGGAAAAATTCCCTTGATCTGCTCTATGCATTTTTTTCCCCATTTTTTGTCTCTTTATTTCCTTTCAATATTAATTTGGTCTAACCAATGAATAATTCTTCTAACGAGATCGATAAACAAATATTTTCAGCATAGACCCAGTCTATAGGTTCTTTACTTAGTATGGTAAAGACCCAAAGTGTGTGACCTCATAGAATCCCAAATTATAGAGCCGCTAGAGGTTAACCTAAATTTGCCTTCTCATCTAGGAACCTTTAAGCTCAGTGTTCCAGACCGATATGGAACTCGATAACTCTAGACGATCAAATGGGCTTTTTAGCAAAGGTTTATGATCCCCCGATACTTGGAACGTCATGTGCCTGTGAATTGATCCGGTTCTACAATTTTAACCAATACAATACACTCCTTCCATCAGGTTAAGTACCATCTAGTTTATTGAGCTCAAATTAAGTATCAGCTCATGTAATAGCTATAGCTATCTTGGAATTAGACTTGTTCACGAAGAACACCACTCAACCATTTTATTAAGATTGACTAGAAACCTGTTCTATTAATCTTATACTCTAATCAGAGGTTTATGAGTGTATCACTTTAACAAGAGGCCCTAAGATACATCTCCTATTATATCACATATCAGAAGAGATGGATCCCTCTTGACTACTCATCTTACCAACATGCGATCATCACTATACCTGTAATCACCTGTATAATCTTGATCACTAGGGTATGAATAAGTATCACCCAAAGTATAGCAACTCCTATAGTATCTCAAGTTTGAGGATACTTGTACTGCTACTATAATAAGACATGATACCAACACATGGATATAGTTATTTCCGAGTGTCTATCTTATAGCGATTTCTAATGTATTACCTGAATACATTCATGTGTTAACTTAAGGTACCACCTTCAGCTCGTGAGATCGGCTTCTTGGATCTGATCCAAGGAGTAAGCCTACACATGCTAATCTGTCCATTCCATTGATGTCCAGTCTCAATGAAACTATAACTAGGGATATTTAGATTATTCATAGTAACACGTATGTGCAATTCTCACACCACATAGCTCCCAATATGTCCTCACACTTTTAGGCTATGGAGTAGTCATAGACTTTATTTTATAATCAATCATACATAACATAAGGAAGGATTTGATACCCTTGCTGGTTTATTAAGAGAGTAATTGAACATGTAACTTGCAAGGTGGAATTTCAAAGCTTAAAATTAACCCTAAATGATCTCCTAAGAATACCATGATTGATATAATCTAAGTTGAAGCGTTCCATGGATGCTTATAGGTTTATAAAACTTATTAAAAGAAAACCAACATCTAAGTAAATAGCGTTACCAGTTAATGCATGCCTTCCTTTGGTGCAGCGTTCCCTTAGAACAATTCGACAGAACTCCGTTATCACTAGCTTCTAATTTAGGATAGCCTCTATGAGTAATCCAAATAGATCTTTACCGACCAAAACCTTTCGTTGAGGAAGAACCTGTTGGCAAATAGTCACTACTAGACCGCTCAAAGACCAACCTAAAAATATTAACTGAGAAGGCTCACTTCAAAATAGAAAGAGTCTTCTAAAGAATTCTTGCATGTTGGAGAAACTCGTGGAGGATCTAACAAAAATCTTGTGAAGAAAAGATATCGAACTCAGAAGGAAAGGCTGAGTTGAAGTACTTTGAAAAGGAGAAGGGGGCAGCTATATATAGCGAGAAGGGGAGCTGAATGCTCCCCTTTTTCCAATTTGGGATAAGGGAAACTCTATCCCACATGTGGGTCATCTACTCGGATCCCTAGGATCTGCGGGATGAACTACCCACAGCCCGCATGCGCGCGCTGTGTTGTAGTCACGCAAGGCAAACCCTTGGCTTGCAAGTTGGGCCTTGCGGGTTATCCCACAAGCCCATCTTGCATGTGGCTTAGCGGGCCTGCTGGCCGCTACTGCACGCTGGCCTAGTACCAATGCATGCTAGTGGCCAGTGAGCAATTTTTGCTCACGGGGCAGCCGCGCAGGCCCCACCCACGAACAACCCATGTTCGCGGGACCCACTCGCAATAGGAAATATTCCCTCGCTCTGCTCCATGATATTTTTCCAAAAATCTCCTTTTATTCTTTTAATTATTGACTTAGTCCAACCAATTAATAATTCATCCAACAATTTTGACATCCCTAGTATTCTCGGTACAGACTCTATCTATAAGTTCTTTACTTAGTCTGGAAAAGACCCAAAGTGTGTGACCTCATAGGATCCTAAATTATAGAGCTGGTAGAGGTTAACCTAAACTTGGCTTCCTATCCGAGAATTTTTAGGCTTAGTGATCCAAACTGATATGGAACCTGATAACTCTAGATGATCAAATGGGCTTTCTAGCAAAGGTGTATGACACCCCCCCCCCCCGATACTTGGAAAGTCACGTGCTTGTGACTTGATCCGGTTCTACAATAATAACTAATACAATACACTCCTTCCATCAGGTTAAGTACCATCCAGTTTATTGAGCTCAGATTAAGTGTCAGCTCATGTAATAGCCGTTCACGAAGAACACCACTCGCCATAATGTATCAAGATTGACTAGAAACCCGTTCTATCAATCTTATACTCTGATCAGAGGTTTATGAGTGTGTCTCTTCAACAAGAGGCCTTAAGGTACATCTCCACTATATCACTATATCAAGAGCGATGGATCCCATCTTAACTACTCGGCTTACCAACGAGTGATCATCACTATACCCGTAATCATCCATATCATCTTGATCGCTAGGGTATGAATAAGTATAACCAAAAGTATAGAAATTCTTACACAAGGTAACTAGTTTCTCTGGTCTAAGGATACATGTACTGCTACTGCAATTAGACATGACACCAACACTTAGATATAGTTATTTCTGAGTGTTTGTCTTATAGTGATCTCCAATTCATTACCCTAATACATTCATGTGTTAACTCAAGGTACCACCTTTAGCTCATGAGATCGGTTGCTTGGATCTAATCCAAGGAGTAAGCCTACACTTGCTAGTCTGTCTACTTCATTGATGTCCACTCTCAATGAAACTATGATTAGGGATATTTAGACTATTCATAGTAACACGTGTGTGCAGTTCTCACATCACATAGCTCCCACTATGACCTCTCACTATCATGCTACAAAGTAATCAAGGACTTTGTCTTATCAATGTACATATATAATAACACATATATATGATACCAGCGAGATACATAATATAAACAAACACTGATAAATAACAAATATGCTTTTATTATTAATAATAATAAGTTGAAACTGTTTGTACATTATAACTAATTAAGATATATCCCCCTAATTACCTCTAGGACATACATCATGTCTAACACTATCATCACATTATTGAAGTAGTACTAATAGACAACATCTATTTGAGTTTGATGGAAACAAACTATGTCTGATATAGGTTCTGAAGCCTTCCATCCTTGAAAAATAGTTCATTCTCTATTAGGCTATCAAGGAATAATCAGTAGGGAGAACAATTGAAAAGGCGACTATTGAGCATCATCACTCATTACCGTGTATACTTCAAGCCAACAAAGTGGCTAACAAATTAATCAAAAAATGTTGAATGAAGAAGCTGCTAAATTCATGGATGTGAATCGACCAGGATAGGCTCAAACGCTATCACGTCTAAGTGAAAGAAATAAATCATGTAAAAAGTAGTATAAAAAACAAAAAGTAATTAGCTTGTCAATTAGCACTTTGTTAGTTGAGCAAAAATTTGGGCATCTTTTCAAAACAAAAAAGGAATAGTTCGCTAAGTTGAAAACTTGTAATGGGCAGCTCAGACAAAACTTATGATATCGAGAGAAAAGCCAGCACATTGATTAGAAAACCTGAAAGGGCTAATTGATGGCAGGAGTTAAATCATTTGAAACATTCATACCCCTGTTAAGTTCATCAATGAATTGCCATTGTTGTTGAATCTTTATGCTTATGTTTATCTTGATTGCTTGCATGCCAATAGTAGAATATCGCAAGTAAGCATCCCATCACATCAATAATAAAGAGAAAAGAAAAGAAAAGATGAGTCTGCTAGATTGAAAACCTAAAAGGGTGATCCAGGTAAAAATTAAGACAAGGTTCAATAGATTGAAAACTCGTATGGGCAGTCTTTGCAGAAATTAGAACCAAAGAAATATCAAATTCATCATGTCCTTCTCACAATGGAATAAGACATCATCTATCTTCTCCAGAACTTAGGATGAGTATTTTCTGATTTCCCTCGTAGAGGATGCTCACAATAAGAAGTAGCTTATAATACTTCAAGCAAAAAATGCTTGCAAGCTCTCATTATAAACTTCAAAGTGAGCTCACCAACATGGTTCGGGATCAACATCAACATCACCAACGCCATACCAAACAAGGAAACGAGTGCCAAAAAGCCAATAACCCATCCAGATCCTCTTTAAATAAAATTCAAGCTTTGGAGTCGACTCTGATTCATCCATAAAATCAAATTTTGACTCGAACCAATGCCCATCATCACTCTGAAGGAGTCATGTTTACAAAACTCGACCATCGATAGTAAGGCAATCATGGAATACCCATCAAGATAAATCCTAGGACACTCATGCATTAGCATAGGAGGGTATCAACTTAGAAACCTCCGAAAGGCTCCTCATGCTATAAAGCTTCTACTATCAGCCGGGCCCAATGCTCTAAAGCGAATGATGCCTACAACTGACAAACATACATCATGTGATAAATGTTGTTCATGCATTAAGTCAATCTCGAGATAAATCCTAGGACACTCATGCATTAGCATAGGAGGGTATCAACTTAGAAACCTCCGAAAGGCTCCTCATGCCATCAAGCTTCTACTTCAGCCGGGCCCAATGCTCCAAAGTGAATGATGCCTACAACTGACAAACATACATCATGTGATAAATGTTGTTCATGCATTAAGTCAGTCATACATGCATATGCATCATGTCACTTATAGGCCAAGGCAATGTTGAAAGAAGGCAATGTCATTCCACAAGCAAAACACTTTACCTCCATATGAGGAAACTAAAAGTATCAAGAAGATGTCAGAGCAACACATCATCAAAATTAAAATAACAATGGCCCAACTCAAGTCATTTCAACTTTTGTCAAATTCAAGCCTACCTAGGCCTCATTCAATCAGCATTGCAACATCACAAAAGCCTCCCAAAACAAGGGAGCGGTCATCAGGACATCCCCAAAAATCTCTAACTCAAATTTCCATGTTTATCACATGCCTGAAGAAAATTTTCTCAGAACCCTCATGTTCTAATTCTTGATTAAAGGGGTAAAAATATTTTCTTTTAGCAATCTCAATCAAGGAATTAAAACATATGTCACAATTATTTACTAATAAATTTCCTCATTCTTGCAGGTACCCCTTCAACTCACAAGGGGCACTATTTCAGACTCACAACATTCAACATATCATTAAAGGCATGGAGCATACGGCTTTCATCATTTCCTAGCAATTCCGAGGGTCATAGTCAACAACGATCAACTCATAAGGGGCATACAATTCAGACCGAAATGGTCAACCATCCCATAACAGATTTTAACATAGGCATACTAAAGTCAACGTATCATCAAAGGCACGGAACACACAACATTCATCCTTTCCCCAACAGTTCGAAGGCCATAGTCAACCAACGGTCAACTCACAAGGGGTATACAATTTTGACCAAAGTGGTTAACCATCCCACAATGAATTTCGATGAAGACTTATTACAGTCGATATATCATCAAAGGCATGGAGCGCACGACTTTCATCCTTTCCCTAGCAGTTATGAGGGCCACAGTCAACCAATTATCAACTCACAAGGGGAATACAATTAAGACCGAAAACGGTCAACCATCCCATAGAAAATTTCAACGGAGACTTGCTATAGTCAACGTATAATCAAAGGTATAGACCACATGACTTTCATCCCTTCCCTAGAAGTTTTGAGGGTCAAAGTTAACCAAATATCAACTCACAAGCAGCATACAATTCAGACCGAAATGGTTAACCATCCCACAATAGATTTCGACAAAGACTTATCACCATTGACGTATTTCAAAGGCATAAAGCACACATCTCTCATCCTTTCCCCAATTATTTTGACTGTAACAATCAACTGGAGGTCAACTCACAAGGAGCATTCACCATAGACTTTCTACATTCTATAAAATTCTTAGACTTACTATAGTCTACACACCTTTTCAAGATTTTCAAAGTCAACGGATTTTCTACAATTCGCATTTCTTTTCAGGTATTTTTACAATCAATGGACTTTCTACAGTCCACATTTCTTTTTGGACTTTTTATAATTAACACATCTTTTTAGAATTTTTTATAGTCAACGGACTTTCTATAGTCCACACATCTTTTCAGACTTTTTTTACAGTCAACTAACTTTCTACAAGTCCGCACATCTTTTTAGACTTTTTCATAGTCACGGACTTTCTATAATCCACACTTTTTTCTAACTTTTTACAGTCAACGGACTTTCTACAGTCAACACCTTTTCCTAACTTTTTACAGTCTACGAACTTTCTATAGTCAACATTCCTTTTTTAGACTTTCTACAGTCAATGGGCTTTCTACAGTCCACATCCTTTTTTAGACTTTCTACAATCAACAGGCTTTCTACAGTCTACATCCTTTTTCAGACTTTTTGCAGTCAATAGACTTTCTACAATCCACACCTTTTTTTAACTATTTATAGTCTACGGACTCTTTACAGCCCACATTCCTTTTTAGACATTCTAAAATCAATGAGCTTTCTACAATCTACATCATTTTTCACACTTTTTACAATCAACGAACTTTCTACACTCCACATCCCCTTCTAGGATTTTTACAATCTGTGCGACTACACATGGGTTTTTTAACCGAAGGAACAGGAGCACATAGCTAACATCTCCTTCCTCCAACGATTATAGTGGTAACAACAAGCTAGAGGTAAACCTTTACAGGCAACCATTACCAATTGGGCAATTCACAAGGGGCATGGAGAAGCCAATTCCTGATAATGTAGCACTAGGATGAAAGCCTCCAGTCATCATGAAGTTTCCACCCCGGGTAGTGCCATTCGTGACCTATCAGTTATCATCTCTAAACCTTGCTGACCTTTCAATCGTGGACCATACTGATCTCATATCACTAGTGATCCCACGAGGGGTAGCCTGTGAGCACATGATTTCGCTCTCGACTTGTGAGTTCGATGATGAAGCTATAATTTCTTTTTCCCTTGCTAGTTTTTCACTTTTTACAAGTTCTTGGATTCATCTAAAGGAAGCTTTCTATGTTTCTTTGAGCTTTAACCTTTTTTAGATAATTTCAGCATAAAAAGCCCAAGGTAAAGAAACCATGTCGTTAACAACATGGCCAATTGTTAATGACGTGTCCATGTCATTTACGACATTGCCAATGTCGTTAACTACATGGCTAATGTCATTACCGACATTGACTTTCCAGTATAATAAAAATTGTACTTCCTAAACTTTTAAGCCAAAAAGGTGAAGTTTTCCCACAAGCTCGGACATGATCATTGCAAAACCACTCCCCACACCTTACCTAAGACCTTCACATATATTTTGAAGGATTTGATTTGATAAAAAGAAGAGAGGTATGGGCTAGAAACAAAAGGAAGTATGGGCTAAAGTTTTCCTAAGTTGACTTTGGATTAAAGATAGCTCCCATAAAGAGAGAGATGAGTTTCAGTCATGGAGGGGGATTGAATCTTGGTGATAACATTGGTAAGAAAGAGAAAAATGATCTAGAGAGCATTCATTCTTGTGTTGTTGAGTGTTCTTGAGCAAAACACCAAACTTTGATCACCAACACTTGGGAATTTGGGTTAGTTAGATTAAGTTAATGAAAAGGGCATAAACTTGGGTCACAAGGGTCCACTTATTCATCTCTTAAGAAAATTTGAGGTTTAGTTCATCTTTTAAGCAGAGCTTAAGGTGGAGATATCATTTAAGCAAACTTGAGGTTTAGAGATCACTTATGCAATGCTTGAGGTTTAGACTTGAATGGAGAGTCTACAACATCTTTATAAATCACTTGAAGTTTACTACACCATCTAGAACATCTACTTTGGCACGGAATAGATCCCTTCCAAAGATTTTTGGTAAATCACCAACCAACAATCAATTCCGACTAAAAAGAAATAATGAGAGCTTCTTGGGCCTTAAAGAAATTGTATTCATGGCTACAGCGTAAGCCTCTAAGTTCTTGGAGTTTGTGCTTACATTTATATGCTTACCTTTTGAAGTTTCATTTTCTTTTCGGTTATTTTCATTTTCGGACACAAATTGTTTTATGGGAATTTCAGTATGATTTCAAATATTTTTGAGTATTTTTTTACAAAAAAATATTATACACATCTTATGACTTCCGTATGATAATGATCATCCAAATTGGTAAAGTATAGCAAAAGTTATGATCGTTTGAAGTTTCGGATTTTCATTTTACTATTTTTGCTATTTTTATGTGTTTTCTGCAGGTCTGGAATGTCGATATCGTGAATGACAGCACTAATATCATTAATAACATCATGAAATTGTTAACAGCATCACTTTTGACATTGTTAATGACATTGCTTTGGCAGAATCAAGATTTGCTTCGTTTTGGCCTATTTCGAATCGTTTAAGCCCAGATTGACCCACTAAGACCCTTTTGAGTTTGGAAATGCATCATTGGGGATAAAAAAAACTTCTAAATTTTAATTATTTAGGAGTTATATATGATTTTTTAATATATTAATATGTGGATTAAGATTTGGAGCAGCAACAAAAGCGATTCGAGCCATCCATATCGATATCGCCCTTCACAGGGAAGCCGGTAACGATATGGATGACACCATTACTACTGTTAACCCAAACAATGGTTATGTTATGCATGTTCAGGTTAAATTTATGTTTCTAAATATTGTTTTAGGTTACCCACACAAAGGGAACTCAAGTTCCCGGATAACCGATCCAACAATAGAACATGCAGTAATTTCACTAATAAAAATGACCAACATAGTTGAAAATAAAAATGAACCGTTTTTATAATATAAGAACTTCAACATCTCCATTGTTTTTACCTTGACTATATGGCTCTTTTCAAAATCCAAATCAAGCATAAATGGTACTATGTTATGGAATATCCCTTTTGATAACCTTTATGGTGCAGGTAGTTTGGGATAGATGTATGTTACGGTTTAATTTTCTTCTGGCATCGCATTTATCATATGTAATATTTGTTAGATATCGAAGTATTTAGGTTATTTGTAAATCCCCCATCCTAAGATGTAAATAAACCCGTAGATCAGGCACATTTACTTTATTACGTATTTACTTTCTCGCACTTTATTTACCGCTTTCTGCATGCACGCTAAATAACTAAAAACATAAGTTAAAAACATCAAAATTGAATTGAAATATTATAAATGTGGTTTCCAAAAGGGAATAATGTTAACTCAAATAATGACGAAGTAAGTAACTCATCCGGGACCTAAATCTCTGTACTATGGTATCGCTTAGGCTTAACGGATCTAAGTTGTAACAAATTTTCCTGGAAGAGCTGATATTGAATTTGAGTATCACAAGCTAGAGGTTTTGATCTCAAGTCTATTAAATTACTACATGAACATGTTTCTTCCTTTAAACTAAAAACCACACCATTTTAGATTGAGAAAACCCCCACGTCTCATCTCACCAAGCCGCTGCCTCACGATGATCATGCTAGTCTGACATCGTCCGCTTAGAGCGATGCCCTAGTTTGAGAAATACGTGGGCTCTGCATATCCCTGTGATCATCTAACACATTACTAAATGGTGATGAGGGTGTTGAAGGTGAGTGATCGGATGATGGCCAAGCTTTTTATAGTAACAGGTTAACAAATGATACAATCAACTTCAAATGGATGTAGCCTATGATTGGGACTGGCTCTCTTATGCCATGATCGAGCATTATTATTTCAATACCTTGATGGTAAACATGATGCAAAATTTGGAGGTTGTAAAGCAGAAGCAGAGCAAGAATTTCAAAAACTACTGTGAGCGCTGGATGGCTACACAAGTCAAGCTTCAAGCTCGTTTGAGCCTGTCAGAGATGATAATCAAACTCCTAGATAGCCTGTTGCCATCTTACCGAAGCAAACTTGGGCTTGATTCTTTTGCCAACTACTAGGAAGTGTTCGCTAGGGTGGAGAAGATGAGATGTTATGATGCTATGAATGCATCAATGGGGCAACCGGCCAGTAAGCCCTAGTATAAGAAGGGTGATTTAAGCTCTTTTTCCTTCAATCTGGTGCAAATCAAGACGAAGTAGGCCTAGGTTTAATTGGTACAAACATAGAATGTAGTTACCATGAGGATGTCTAGAGAAGAATATCATGGAATTTCACCCTACTTGGCCAATCTTGGGTTCTTGTTGACCAAGCTTAAAGAGCTCAAACAGATGGAGAGCTTGAAGAAGTGGACTCCTTCGAAGCCCAAGGATAAGTACAATTTTTATTCTTATCATGTGATTGTGGGGAACAGAACCAATAACTATAAAGAGTTGTTAAAAGCTATTATGAAGTTAGTGGAGGACAGGGTCATCCACGAGCCAACTTCCAAGGCCAACATAAAGATAAACCCTTTGCCTAACTTTGAAGCAAATGTGGGGATGATCAGCTTTGGTATGTAGGAGAAGAGGGTGGTGGAATGCATTTAGGAGAGTTTGTGATAGTCGTTAGAACAGGGGTTGATTCAGGCCATGTGTTGAAGATACTGGAAGTAGAATGAGACCATCTTGGTTTTGGGGGAAAAAATTGAATGTTGTGACTCAAAGGTTAACCTGGATGAAATGCCAGTTTTCATCAGTAAAGAACCTATGTCACTTCGCATACGGAAGATCTTATCTGATGAAGCAACATTTGATCGAGGCCAGAAGGAAATGTATGTGATGGTGGTAGGGCCTGGGATAGTCCCAGATGTGGTAATGGATGCCCTCAAGGCATAGTCAAGAAACTGAGAGGTTGTGCATCGAGAAGAAGTAGCAAGCACCAGCTTCAACTTGGCTTGGATATCTATTTTTTATGGGACTGAGGCACTGTCTTTCCACTTTTTTAAGTTTTACACACTATGTCGATTACAAGGCCTTTCTTTGGCCATAATGCAATGTTATTTCCCTGTTCCCTTGTAGAATTTGCAAGTGAGTTGTACGAGATGCAATAGAAAATGACCAAAAGTACCTGGAACAACATTACTATCGAGTTCTAGTCACAATTTTCATTTCTGGAAAGACTGAGGTAGTGTATGTTGGACCTATTTATGTGTAAATAGGAAGATAATGAAACACTCATGAGCTACTTTTGCTGGTGGATGCTCATCTATCTGGTAATGTCGTCAAGACTGTCAAAACATACAAGCATTTGGTTGATGATGGAAGGGGTCTGCCGATGGTACCACCATCACCTATCTAGGATGGTGATTAGGTCATTCGATGAACTATCATAACATGTGCATCACCTGAACAGAGATCATGCACTAGAAGCCCGTAACATTCTTGTAGTAGGATCAGGGATACCTTCTAACTCAATCTTGGAAATGTTAAGAGGTGAAATCCGGAAGTGAATACATTAACTGAAGGTGGTCAGGATAGGGAGGTGGATCCTCTGGTCGAGGTATTCTCTATGGAAGGGGTGAAAGCCAAGGAGGAAGTAATGGAGGTAGACTTGGGTAAGGTGCCAGAATGGGTGCCAATTGATTTAGATGGTTACATGCTAAAGTCCCACAAGAAAAAGAGGAAGGATGATGTAGTCTCGGGGGAAGGCAAGACAATTGTATATAGGAAGAAATCGATAGACTTGGATGCCTACCAACTAAAAGAATCCTAGATAAAATCAAACAATGGGTATAACCAATTCACTTGGGAGACTCTGACTGAGACCCCAGTGATTAAGGAAGGGGTATTGAGAGTTATAAGAAGTGGGAGAGTCTTCTGAAAGGAGGACTTTGTCAAGCTCAATAATTCTACTCCTAATGAGATTACCAAGGAGCAACCTGAACCTCCACTTCCACCAAGGGTGGATGAAGACAAATTGGATGTGGATTCGCTGGTAAATCAGGTAAAGGGCACTCAAGCTAAGTATAGTATATGGAAGTTGCTTGAGATCTCTCTGAAGCAGAGGATGGGGCTGGTTAAGAAGTTGATGGAAATGCCTATGATACCCATCACTTTAGTAGTAGAAATGTGCACTCTCATCAAGGAAGGGAATTTGCCTCACAAACCTCCAACCATAACTTTTTAACAGTCAGAGTTACCACCAGAGCTCGAAGTACAAAATAGGGTACTTTTTATTAAAGTGTGTATATTCGACCTGGTTATCCCTTGTGTGATGGTTGATGATGGATCAGCCTTGTATCTATACCCGTTAAATGTCCTACCCCATTTAGGACTAAAGGAAGACATGCTCGGGAAATCCGATATAATAATCTGGGCATATGAAGATTTAAAGAGGGGAGTTGTGGGAACCTTTAAAGTAGTAGTAACCGTAGGCGGGGTGACCTCCAAGGTTAAATTCATAGTGTTGGACATTCCGGTGACCTACTCCTTACTCTTGGTTAAACCACAGATCCATACTTTGGGCGCAATCCCATCCACTCTACATTAGAAGATCAAGCTCATCCACAACGGTAAGCCAGTTACCATAGAGGCAGATGAGGAATCTGTCATGATAGCCGCTGTCTTTGAAGTGCGGGAAACCTAGGGGCTCAGGGTGGTAGTAACCACCCAAGAAATGAGGAAGGAATGAAGAATGCCAAAGGGATACTGCTATTTCCCCTGTAGTTTTAAAATGCTAATGTAAAAGCAAGGCTTTGTCCTAGGAAGAGGGCTAGGCAAAAATCATCAGTGGATCCTAAGGGTAATTGACCCTGCCATAGTCAGTCTCAGACTTGATTTGGGTTTTACCCTGAATTAAAATGTACAAGCATTAGAAGCCGATGTTCTGCAACATGGTGAGCGTATGCGACGTTAAAGGGAGTAGTGCATATCTGGGTAAACCCGAGCTGATGATTCTAAATGAAGAAGAAGCTAGGGGTTTGAGATCTTCAATGAGGTCTTTGAAATTGTGGCCGGCAAGTTGATTGAGCCATCCGAAAATGCCATGCTATCTGAGGAAAAACCAGTGCTAGTTTTGGAAGAAACAGAGGATGAGAGTGACTAACCAAGCAGTGAATCTGAACTCGAGGTAGAAGAAGAGCTAGAGGACGTTGTCTCCATGTTCACCAAGGTTATCGCCAAACTCATGAGGTAGAAGGATAACACCCGCCATAAGGTAGTCTCTAATACTATCAAGCTCCTATATAAGAAATTTGTTCAAACAACGCTGGAAGAAAAGGTGGTCGCCAAGTCTTCCGAGAAAGCACTTGTACCAATCCTGACTACTATTACAACTCAAGACTCACCGCGTGTGGAGGAAGATATAAATGAAGATTTAAATCTAAACATTTCTAGTATTTTTTATGTGAACAATTTTGCCTATGAGTCATATTCATCAATGAAATCTAACAATTTTGCTTACTTGTTTGATATTCTGCCATATGGCACCATGCATTCATGCGAGCATACTCATAATGTCTTTAACATTCATGACATATCACTAAATGAAATTAACTTCGGTATAAACAAGTCACAAAAAATGATGATGATTTCCAATGATTTGACTCTTGACGAAAAAAAAGAGATAATAAACATACTTAGATGTCACATGGTAGCTTTCACTTGGTAGGGTTGACCGACAGATTGCTTAGCATCATATCCCAACCGACCCTTGAATCAGACCAGTTAAGCAAAAGATGTGTCGCTTGAGGTTAGAATGGGCAGAGAAGTTTAAGGTAGAACTGGAAAAACAAATTGAGGCCACGTTCCTAGAAGTAGTTGACTACCTGAGGTGGTTGGCCAACATTGTCCCAGTTGCAAAGAAAGGCGACAAGGTCATAGTCTACGTAGATTTCAAGGATCTGAACAAAGCTTCTCCAAAGGATGACTTCCCTTTACCCCACATCGATGTCTTAATCGATAGTGCAACAAGAGCAGCTATGTACTCTTTTATGGATGAATTCTAGGGTTACAAGCAAATTTTAATGGCCATATTGGACATGGTTAAGACACCCTTCATCACCAAATGGAAGGTATATTGTTATATAATAATGTCGTTTGGATTAAAGAATGCTGGGGCAACATATTAATGGGTTATAACCACCTTAGTCCATGATATGATCACAAGGAGGAGGAAGTCTACATTGATGACATGTTAGTGAAGTCTCATAGTCGAGAGGAATACCCGGCTGTATTGGACATGTTTCTTACTAGGATAGAAAAGTACAACTTGCGCTTAAACTCAAAGAAGTGAGTATTTGGAGTGAAATCGGGGAAACTTATAGGTCCCATTGTCAGCCAAAAGGGGATTGAAATGGATAGAGACAAAAGCTGAGACATTAGAATTCCCCCCCAAAAGATGGAAAAGGAAGTTCATTCATTTTTGGGTTCCTTGAAGTATGTCAGTAGATTCATCGTCATGCTCACCGCATCTACGAGTAGCTAGTGGTTAAGAATGAGAAGTGCCAAATTGCTTTTGACAAGTGTGAGCACGGGATTTTGTACCAGCTCTCGCGTTCAATGATGATGACTTTTCGAGATTTTTATCCTTGAATTACACAATTTTCGATTATCTGAAGATCTCCGAATAGGAATGTTGCTCGTCGCCAATTTAAGGACTTAAATTATTAAAAATTATCTTTTGGTGAAAATTAATTTATTGAAATTATTTTTAAAAAAATAAATTTTTTAAAAAAAATTGGGGAACCACGGAACCGGTCTCACCAAATGTCTGGCGAGGCAAACCCCGCCAGAGTTCCAATGAGCCTCGCGACCCTCGCCGGAAATTAAATTGTTTCCTTTTGGAATTTTTGGGTTTTTTCGCCTATAAATATTCGTGGGATTTTCAGTATTCTAGACCCAAAAATTTCAGAAAAGGTCTGATTTTCTAAAGAAAAACAACATAAAAAATCACAAATATTTTCTTTCAAAATTTCTTTGAGTAATTCATATTCAAAACAGGTTTGGATTCCGAAATTTTATAGTTTTCAAATCAACTTTCTTCCATCTTTTTTTCTTAAAAAATCCTCAGATATTCTCGGGTCTAAAACAAGTTTAGAACTGGAGTCTGATTATCTTTTGGATAAATAAACATATATTTTCCATACAAACACAAATAAAAAATGAAAGGAGAACACTCTCGGGGATCATACGGATACACCGAAGTGGATTCACCCCGAAAGGTAAGCCTCTGAGTTCCTAGAGTTGCTCTATCTTGTGTTTCTTTTGATGTTTCAATTTATTCTAAATAATGACCTAGGAATAATTTTGATTTATTCTATTATGTAAATATCAATGTAATATCTATTGTTCTTCTTTTCTATTTATGAAAATTCATGTTAGGTTACCCCAAAGAAGGGAATAAAAATTATTCGTGGATAACAGGCCCCACATTTTGCCATGCGGTCACTTTCACTACTAAAAACAACCAACATATTTGTAAATAAAATGAATAATTTTATTTCTAAATAAGAAGTTTCAATCATCAATGTTTTTAATTAGGCCACACGGGCCTTGCCAAAATCAAATACGTGTAAATATTCATGTTGTGTTATATACCATGTGCTAATCCTTGTGGATGCAGGTTAGATGCATGCCTAGGTTTTATTTTCCTTTGGGTATTGTATTTTAATTATTTTTTGGGAAATGTAATTATTAGATTAGGCGAGCGGTTGCATCCCCGAGGTTATGTAATTTTAATCTTTACTTTTCCATATTTATTTAATGCTTTATGTATGGATTTATCGCTTTCTAAACATGTGTGAATCATGCATTATAACTCGAAAACGACATAAGTGCGAATATGCACAATTAAGAAATATGGTTTTCTATAGATGTAATATAATGTGATCCAATGAGAAATAAGCAACTTATCTCAAACCCGAATCTCTTTGTCTTAGCGGGCCGTCTCCCGGACATTAAGCCTCAATGACTTTAATTCCTGGAAAGAGCTAATCCAAGTGGTGACTCTACACTAAGAGATAGCAGATTCGGGTTTGACCGATCTAAAAATGTTTTCGCTTTCTCTTTCAAACCTTCCGGGTCCCCAACCCGGTACATTTTCATTTTCAACTTAAACACCTCGGTGTACCGCGCCTATCATTTCGAGCACTCTCGCCCATCCCTCCATGTTATCCTCTCATAATGGTGACTTCACTAGAATATTCTTAAATTTTTTTAAAAAGGTTTTAGATTTTTGGATAAGTGTCAAAAATTATTGATCACATTATTCCGTATTTTCTTAATTATGACATATTCATAAATTCGCATTGCAATAGAAGGGATTAGCCCATAAGTCTAACGTACCCCATTACGACGAAGCTTTCTCTTGTATTCATCTGCCTCCTTGAGAAAAGATTGTACTTGAGCGAGTGGAGCAATTGTTACCATATTGCATGTACCTCCCTCGTTAAAACCCATTTGGGGAGAGGCTTGGAGTGTATTGTAGTGCAACAAGAACTTTCTACATCAACAACCCATTTACAAACCTCATGTAAATAAGTCGTAGGCATTTTCCCTAGGGTGTTACCCAACAAATGAGCATGCATTATATTTATTGCAGGTACACTCCTTAGTATCTTCGTGGTACTAAGAGGAACAAAACTTAGGATAAAAACTAGCCAAAAACCCTATGCGCGGGAGTTTTATGGTGGGAAGATTAAACGTTACATGTTATGTGCTACATGTTTACTACTTATCACTGTAAAAATGTCATGCTAACCACGAATGTTAGTGCAAACACTTGAACGCAACACTTGTAATATTAAAACAATGTAATATTGCATCTTATCATCATCATGATGCTAAATCGGCGTCACACATACTTAGGATTAGTCAACACTCGAGATCGTGTCACCCTAGAATAACATAAACCAATTTATGTGATTTCCACTTGGCATCCGACACTTAGCCCACTAGGGCAATAATATATCCCACACATCATCTTTGAGATGTCCACTCGATGTCCAACTCGTAACCCACATGGGGCAATCACACATACCACATAGCCCAAACAAGGCAAATACCCACCCAAATCATTTTTTCCCACATCATGTGATATCCCTATGATAAGTGTATAATTACACTTATTATCATTATAATTTTACACACTAAACACTATAGTTTAATTCATATTTATACTTCATATAAAAGATTTCATTTGGTATGTAGTTGTTTTTGATGCAACTGCAGATACTAGGTAAATCTTGGGAGTAAAATGATCCAAAGTGGAATTCTATGAAAAAAGAGTGAAAAAGGTGCAAAATAATGCATGGAAGGCTTAGGATCGAAGCTATCAAAGATCTGTGAAGTTGAAAGGAGAATTCTGAAGAAAATTCAATTCACGGTCGCGACAATCATTCGCAGTCACGACTTGTTCTTCTTCAGAACAGAAGTCTGCCAATCAAAGATTCATGGTCACGACATGTATATCGCGATTGCGACTTGGACGGTTTTTTGGTTTTATCTTCTTAACTACCAACTGCCAGATAAGAATGATCAACCGCCATCAACTACCAACGAAAAGACACTTATCAGAAGTCAACCAATCATGAAAAGGTGTCTATCCATTGTGAATTAAATCAAAGCTTCTCAACCAATCACAATGAAGAGATGCAATCTTTCACCAATGGACACAACCCTTCGTTTGGATAGACTCAAACCTTCGAACTCTATAAATAGGGCTCCACACCTTACAAATTTCATGCACCACCAGAGAAGAGAGCATTAGAGTGCAATTATAGGGTTACATATAGTGTGTGTATAGATAGAGAGTTCGCTACGTTCATAAGAGTTAGCGAGAAAATGTTTAAGTGATTCGAATCCTTGTTTCGAGCACTAGATTTCTCTATATTCTCGAGCGATTGTTGTTGTGAGCACGGGATTTTGTACCAGCTCACGCGTTCAATGATGATGGCTTTTCAGGATATTTATCCTCGAATCACACGATTTTCAATCGTTCTACAATCTTCAAATGGGTGTTCTCCTCGTTAAAAATAATGTTTAGGTCCCTAAATAAATATTTAAAGGCTTATAATATTTTTTAGGGTCCAAAATAATTTAATTTGGTCATTTGGAAATATAGGTATATATAACTTGTATATGTATAAAATAAATAAATAAGATGGACCAAAGAAATCCCAAAAGGGGTTTCTTTGGCCACCCCGCCAAAGAGGTGGGCGACAGGCAAGCCTAGCCAAAGAGTTTGGCGAGATCGTCAAACTCTTTGGCAACCTCGCCAAACTTTTTGCCTTTTTTGAATTTTTTGGGTTATTTACTATAAATAGTCGGACCTTTTTGGACGGAAGAGGTTCGAAATTTTAGATTAAAAAATTAGATTTTAAGATAAAAAGACAATGAGAAAAACACCAAAAATGTTTTCTTTTAATTTCTCTTGAATAATTTAGATCTAAAATACATTTGGATCTCAAATCTTGATTATTTTCAAATCATTCTTCTTCCTACATTTCTTAAAAATCCTCAGATATTCTCGGGTCTAAAATAAATTTAGATTCCGAGTCTAATTATCTTTCGGATAAATATTTTCTTCAAAAATATTCAGATCCAAAATAAGTTTGGACTCCAAATTTTAATTGTTTTCAAATTTTTTTTTCATCTACTTTTTCTTTAAACATTCTCGGGTCTAAAACAAATTTAGAACCCGAGTCTGATTATCTTTTGGATAAATAAACACTTATTTTTCCAATTAAACTACAATTAAACCAAAACAAACGAGGAACGCTCCCGGGGATCGAACGGATACACCGAAGTGGATTCATACCGAAAGGGTAAGCCTTTAAGTTCCTAGAATTGCGGATTCCGTGCTTTAATCTGCTTTCATATCTTTCTGATTTTTATTTATGGACCTACAAATTATTTTTATTCTTTATTATTGTAAATAATGTTGTAACTCTCTTCTTCATCTTTTATTTCTTTTTAATTTTTAGTTAGAATACCACGACGAAGGAAATTAAAATTATTCCCGGAAAACAGACCTCACCTTTTGCCATGCGGTCATTTTCACTAATAAGATTGACCAACATACATGTAAATAAATATGAACTATTTTTATTTAAAATAACAACTTTAAACCTTCGATGTTTTAATTAGGCCACACAGGCCTCGCTAAAATCAAATCGAACATATGTGATATCCCTTGTGCTAACCTTTGTGGATGCAGGTTAGATGTATGTTTAGGATTTTATTTCTCCTTCAGGTATTGCATAAATTTTTGAGGAAATGTAATTAATAGATTAGAGGGCGGTTGTATCCCCCGATTTTTGGAAGCCTTGTAATTTTTATTTCCCGCATTTACTTACCGCATTTATTTAATGCTTTGTGAATGGTTTATTTTTTCTCCTTGTGGATGGTTTATAATTTTTCCATATGTAAATCGTGCATTTAAACTCAAAAAATGACCTAAGTGCGAATATGCGCAATTAAGAAAATACGATTTTCTGTAGATGTAATATAATGTGATCACTTGAGAAATAAGCAACTTATCCTGGACCCGAATCTCTGTGTCTTGGTGGGCCGTCCCCTGGACGTTAAGCCTCACAAGACTCTAATTCCTGGAAAGAGCTAATCTAGGTGGTGACTCCACACTAAGAGATGGCGGATTCAGGTTCGAACCGATCTAAAAACACGTTTTTGCCCTTTTCTCTTTCAACATTTTTCTCCGGGTCCCCGACCCAGTGCACCTTTTTTCAAACACCCCGGTGGACCGCGCCTCTCATTCCGTGCGCTCTCGACCCACCGCTCCGTGTCACCCGCTCATAGTGGCGACTTCACTGGGGATTTTTCTAAAAACTTGTTTTTTCGAAGGTTTTAGATTTTGGATATGTGCCGAAAATTATTGATCACATTATTTCGTTTTCTCTTAATTATGACATATTCATAACATCGCATTGCAGTAGAAGGGATTAGCCCATAAGTCTAAGGTACCCTTATTACCGTGAAGCTTTCTCTTGTACTAATCTGCCTCCCTGAGAAAAGATAGTACTCGAGCAGGTGGAGCACCTGTTTCCATATCGCATGTACCTCCCACAACCCATTTGGGGAGAGGCTTGGAGTGTATTTTAGCGCAACAAGAACCTTCTACATCAATAACCCATTTATAACCCTCATGTAAATAAAGCGTAGGCATTTTCCCTAGGGTGTTACCCAACACGCGATCATGCATTATATTTTCTTATAGGTGTGCTCCTTAGTATCTTCATGGTACTAAGATGAACCAAACTTAGGATAGAGACTAGCCAAAAACCCTACATGCTGGAGTTATATGGTTGGAAGATTGGACGTTGCATGCTATGTGCTACATGTACACTACTTTCAATTTGTCACTAAACAAATGTCATACCAACTACGAATTTTTATGAAGACACTTGAACTCACACACTCATGATATTAAATGTACATATCATGATACCAAACCAATATCACATACACTTAGGCGCAGTTGACACTATAGATCGTGTCACCCTAGGACAATATAAAATCACTTAAGGACATCATTTACCCTTTTCAATGATTAGCCTGTACATGGAAAACATACCTTTCTTCTATTGCGCGATGTTCACTTGAAGTCCGACACTTAGCCCGCAAGGGGCAATAACATTTCCACCATATTACTAATGAGATGTCCACTCGACATCCAATTCACAGCCCTTTTGGGGTAATTATACACACCAAAAGCCCAAACGGGGGCAAATGCCTACCCGAAACCATTTTTCCCACATTAAAGGATATCCCAGTTGATGTCCTAACCTAAGCCCACACTAGGCAAACTTACTTCAAAAGTCTTACCTTACCAAATCTTCAAGGGTATACGTTTCATACCCGAATCATTTGCCCACACGAGGCAATAATTCACGTATCATCACATACCCTCAAATAGTGATGACCACATAGGTATCCAAAACTCTGCCCTAATTGGGAGAAATAACCAAATCATTCATTAGATAGCTACATATGGTAGTTATTTTCATTTTATTCGGGTATGTCACACCGCTTACCCGAAATAATTTTGACCTCTTCATTCCATGAGACCTAGTCATAATACAAAACCTCAAACCATTGATCTATTACCACATACGTAACTTAGTCACCTCACTTACATCACTCATTGTACAAATCTCAAATCCAACCCCCGTTAATGGATTTTCATTTCCACAGGTTTTCATCTTTACCTAACAACTAACTTATTTGTTTCAAATGGATTGACATACATGTTATTTCACATCATTGCATGCTAACCCATTGTGAATGCAGCCATAACATTAAAAATATCATGCATTACTCGCATCATGAATCATATCACGAATCTTACATGCACGGTCTAATATTCTGCTCGTGTATGAAAGGGGCTTGAAAGAGGCCTGCTCATCGCCTGGTCCGTGTTTCCCCAATTGTGGCCAATCTTGAGGGGGTTCCGTACACTGACTCAAGTGAGGACTCGGGTTCAAACTCAGGTTCGATTCAACGCACATCTGTCATGGATAATCCACGAGAAGAAGGTACGAGAGAGGATCACCATGTCCTTACGGGATAAAATTCTCAGTAGTCGTTTCGGTGAGCGCCGAGATTGCAGCTGCCTTAAATGCCTTTGCCAACAGTGAACAGCTAGCATCGCTCATTCGCCAACATGTCGGGAAGGCCCAGAATGTAGTGTCCAGCCCGGAGGTTACCCTTAACAAAGTCAATCCAATAGGGGGATATCCTACCTTGCATGCAGTATCCTCAACTCCTACTACCATTTATCAGTTCAGGGCAGGACAAAGTCAGCTCAACCAGACTTCGATTGGGCAGCCCAGATATAACTTTACCAATCCTCCCTAATTCTTCCTGGGATAAATGGGGCAGCCAGCATTCGCACAAGGGTCTTTCTACCATGGAATGACCCAACAACCTATTCTTAACTGGAGTACATCGGTCACCTCACAGTTCCAGACACCTCAACTATCCCATGTTGCAGCATATCCCCAGGGGCAATATGGATCTTATCCAAACACGGGGAACGCCATCCTCCAACAACCAGGCATGGCGGAACTATGGCAACAGTTCTTGGCCACTCACGGTGGTCACCTAAGGAACACATACCCTGTACAACCGATAATCGGGGATGAAGATAGCTTGCCCCCAAACTTCTCAATGTCGTAGTTTGAGAAGTACATAGGATCTGGTGACCCACGCGCTCACTTAACACACTATCAGACGGTGATGAGAGCACCGAGGGTCAGCGATCGAATAATGGCTAAGCTCTTCATTGTCACCTTAGGCCACCCGGTCAATGAATGGTATAACCACCTTCCGCTGGACATAGCTATCGATTGGAATAGCCTCACTCAAGCTATGCTGGAGCATTATGGTTTCAACTCTCAGATGGAAACCACAATGCAACATCTGGAGGCTATAAGACAAAGGCAGGGTTAAAACTTCAAATCCTACTATACCCGTTGGATGGCTACACAAGTTAGGTTGCAGACTCATATGACCCTACCTGAGATGATAACAATGTTGCTAAATGGTGCACTGCCACCATACAAGAATAAATTCTGATTTGATAGCTTCTCTAGCTATCAAGAAGTGTTTGAGAAGGCAGAGCGGATGGAGCACTTCGAATCCATGGGCACCTATTGGGGGCACTAACCTTTGATGAATAATGATGTAATAAATTAGCATTTAGTTACTTTGCTTACGAGGCTTCTTTTGAATTATTTTTTAATAAATTGAATTGTTTATTTGCTTGATATTTTATCAATGATATCACACATTCTCATAAACATACACATAATATTTTTAGCACACGTGACACATCATTTCATGAAATTAATTTGGGTATAAATGGTTCCCCATAATAAATTCAAATGATTTAACTCTTGAAAGAAAGTGAGAGACAAATACATGTACTTAGACAACTTGTGATAGCAATTGCCTCATCATACAAGGATGAAAGATCAATGGAAAGATCTCCAAGCATGAAACATCCACTGACTCAACCAAGAGAACGAAGCAAGCAAAGATCAAAAGGATCGGAGATAGAATAATGCCAAAATGTCAACTAAGCAAGTTGGGACCAAATAACTGACACAATGTCACAAAGAAGGAGTCAGATCGTTGAACACGTCAACAACTCCATCACAATCATTCACAAGACCAAACAACTGACGCAATGTTACAAAGAAGGAGTCAAATCGTTGAACACGTCAACAACTCCATCACCACCATTCATAAGACTAAACAACTGGCGCAATGCCACAAAGAAGGAGTCAGATCGTTGAACACGTCAACAACTCCATCACTACCATTCACAAGACCAAACAACTGATGCAATGTCACAAAGAATGAGTCAAATCGTTGAACACATTAACAACTCCATCACCACCATTCATAAGACCAAACAATCAGTGCAATAAAAGTCAGATTGTTGAACACATCAACAACTCCATCACCACCATTCATGAGACCAAACAACTGGCATGATGTGACAAAGGAGGAGTTAGATCATTGAACACGTTAACAACTCCATCACACGGATCACCACCATTCGTGGGATAATCAAACAAAAGTCAATGCTACAAATAAAAAGGAGTCATACCGTTGAACACGTCAACAGTTCCTTCACACGGCTTGCTACTAATTGTGGGGTAATCATCGCAAGAAACACCGATGATCAAGACTCATCATCATATACACCTCAAGCCAGCAAAGCAACAGGAGCACCAACCAATCAATCAGAAACGCTAAACGAGATAACAAATGAAGTCGTGGACATGGACGGCGACTGATCTACCAAATCCTACACAATTGCTATCACGCATAGGGGAAAGAAATAAATCGATAAAAAGTAGTACGAACAAAAAATAAATTTGTATTTAGCCTGTCAATTAACACTCAGTTAGTTGAGCAGTAATTAAGGCTTCTTTTCAAAACAAAAAAATAGTTCGCTAAGTTGAAAACCCGAAAAGGGTGGCTCAGGCAAAACTTAGGACATAGAGGGAACCACATTAGTTAGAAAACCTGAAAGGGCTAATTGATGGCAGGAGTCAAATCATTTAAAACCTGTATACCCCTGTTAAGTTCATCAATGAATTGTCATTTTTGCTGAATCTTTGTGCATAGGCTTATTTTGATTGCTTTCATGCCAATGGTAGAATATCGCAAGTAAACATTAAAAAAATGAAAATATAAAATAAAGAAAAATGAGTCTACTGGATTGAAAACCTAAAAGGGTGGTCCAGGCAAAAATTAAGACTAGGATCGATAGATTGAAAACCCGCAAGGGCGATCTATGCAAAACTTAGGACCATAGAAATATCAAACTCATCATCTCTTCCTCATAATGGTATGAGGCATCACATACCTTCAACACTTCAAGCAAACGGCTTCCAACCGATCATCGTCGACACAATGCGGGATCAACAATTCATCCAAACTCTTCTCAAACCAAATCCAAGTTCTGAAATCGAATCTGATTCAACGAACCCATGGTCATCGCTTTGAGGGAGTCGTCCATGGAATCCCTTACAAGATAAACCCTAGGGGCAAACCATGCACCAGCACAAGAGCAGGCTCTTCAACGGACGAAGCTCACAACACCTACAACAGACGAACATACATCATATATTGTTCATGCATGAAAACATGCATACATTACATTCACATCATGACTTTTACAGATAAAGATGACGCTGAACTTGGACAACAATGTCTCGATAAACAAGAACTTCCACATGAGGAACCTATAAACAAGACGATGGCCTACTCAAGCCTAAAGTCAACGTTGCAACATCACAAAAGCCTCCTAAAATAACAGAGCAATTTTCGGGTCATCCCCAAATTTCCATTAAACTTATTTATTTATCATGTTTTAATTTTTTATTGAAGAGGCAAACAATTTTGCTTCGCATAAACTCAATCAAATAATTAAAACATTCATCATAACATGTATTAACATTATATCTTTTTTCAGACTTGTCATAGGAAACAAGTCAACATCCCATTGAGGAAATACAAAACACAACCGAAGAAGGAAACGGTTATCTCGATGGCTGAAGAAAGAAACAGTCTCATTTATCAACCGAAGAATGAAACGGTTGCCAACCACTAAAGGGACGTCGCAGAAAGAAACGGTCAACCCACCCACAAGGGGCACCAAGTACCTAAGGGATTTCGAAGAAAGAAACGAACAACCCTATGAAAACACAACGCCAGAAAGGAAGGCTTATCACCAATTGGGAACAAGAGATAACCAACCACACCGGTCATGTATTCTCTCCATCCCTACACTATTTTCATGTGATCATACTAGTTTTACAACCAGCGATTATCACACGAGGGGTAACTGTGAGCATGGAATTTTGTACCAGCTCGCACGATCAATGATGACGGTTTTTCGGGATATTTATCCTCGAATCACACTTTTTTCGGCCGTCCGATGATCTTAAAATGGGAGTTCACCTCATTAAAAATAATGTTTGGTTCCCTAAATAAATATTTAAAGGCTTATAATATTTTTTTAGGATCCAAAATAATTTAATTGGGTCATTTGGAAATATAGATATATATAAACTTGTATATATATATATAAATATATAAATATATAAATATATAAATAAATAAATAAATAAATATATATATATATATATATATATATATATATATATATATATATATATATATTAATTAATTAATAAAAAAAAGAACACTATGGGATTTCTTTGGGCCAACGCCCTTGCTAAAGAGTTCAGCGAGGGTGGCCCTCGTTAAAGAGTTCAGTGAGGGGGTTTAACCCGGTCCCAAATTTCTATAATTTCAGGACATTTTTGAATTGAAGGGGGCTCGAAATTTTAGACAAAAAAAATTAGATTTTCAGATAAAAAGACAATGAGAAAAACACCAAAAATATTTTCTTTTAATTTCTCTTGAATAATTTAGATCCAAAACACATTTGGATATCAAATCATGATTATTTAAAAATCATTCTTCGTCCTACATTTCTTAAAAATCCTCAAATATTCTCTGGTCTAAAACAAATTTAGAACCCGAGTCTGATTATCTTTCGGATAAATATTTTCTTCAAAGATATTCAGATCCAAAATACGTTTGGACTCCAAATTTTAATTGTTTTCAAATCTTTTTTTCATCTACTTTTTCTTAAATATTCACGGGTCTAAAACAAATTTAGAACCCGAGTATGATTATCTTGTAGATAAGTAAACACTTATTTTTCCAATTAAACTACAATTAAACCAAAACGAACAAGGAACGCTCCTGGGTATCGAACGGATACGCCGAATTGGATTCATACTGAAAGGGTAAGCCTATGAGTTCCTAGAATTGCGGATTCCGTGCTTTAATCTGCTTTCATTTCTTTTTTATTTTTATTTATGGACCTACAAATTATTTTTATTCCTTATTATTGTAAATAATGTTGTAACTCTCTTCTTCATCTTTTATTTCTTTTTAATTTTTATGTTAGAATACCCCAACGAAGGGAATTAAAATTATTCCCGGATAACAGACCTCACCTTTTGTCATGCGGTCATTTTCACTAATAAAATTGACCAACATACGTGTAAATAAAAATGAACTATTTTTATTTAAAATAACAACTTTAAACCTTCGATGTTTTAATTAGGCCACACGGGCCTCGCTAAAATCAAATCGAACATATGTGATATCCCTTGTGCTAACCTTTGTGGATGCAGGTTAGATGTATGTTTAGGATTTTATTTTTACTTCGGGTATTGCACAAATTTTTGAGGAAATGTAATTAATAGGTTGGCGGGCGGTTGTATCCCCCGATATTTAGAACCCTTGTAATTTTTATTTCCCGCATTTACTTTTTGTATTTATTTAATGCCTTGTGAATGGTTTATTACTTTGCCTTGTGGATGGTTTATAATTTTGCCATACGTAAATCATGCATTTAAACTTGAAAAATGACCTAAGTGCAAATATGTGCAATTAAGAAAATACGGTTTTCTGTAGATGTAATATAATGTGATCACTTAAGAAATAAGAAACTTATCCCATACTCGAATCTCTGTGTCTCGATTGGCCGTCCCTGGGACGTTAAGCCTCACAGGACTCTAATTCCTGGAAAGAGCTAATCCAGGTAGCGACTCCAAACTAAGAGACGGCAGATCCGGGTTCGAAACGATCTAAAAAAAACATTTTCACCCTTTTCTCTTTCAACCTTTTTCTCCGTGTCCCCGACCCGTTACACCTTTTTTCAAACACCCCGGGTGGACTCGCCTCTCATTCCGCGCGCTCTCGGCCCATCACTCCGTGTCGCCCGCTCACAGTGGTGACTCTACTGGGGATTTTTCTAAAAACTAGTTTTTCAAAGATTTTACATTTTGGATAAGTGCCGAAAATTATGATCACATTATTCTGTTTTCTCTTAATTATGACATATTCATAATAAAGCGTTGTAGTAGAAGGGATTAGCCCATAAGTTTAAGGTACCCCCATTACCGCGAAGCTCTCTCTTGTACTAATCTACCTCCATGAGAAAAGATAGTACTTGAGCGGGTGGAACACTTGTTGCCATATCGAATGTACCTCCCTCAACCCATTTGGGGAGAGGCTTGGAGTGTATTTTAGTACAACAAAAACCTTCTACATCAACAACCCATTTACAACCCTCATGTAAATAACCCATAAGCATTTTCCCTAGGGTGTTACCCAACACGCAATCATGCATTATATTTTTCTGCAGGTACGCTCCTTAGTATCTTCATGGTACTAAGATAAACCAAACTTAGGATAGAGACTAGCCAAAAACCCTACATGCGGGAGTTGTATGGTTGGAAGTTTGGACGTTGCATGCTATGTGTATACTGCTTTCAATTTGTCACTGAACAAATGTCATGCTAACCATGAATTTTTATGCAGACACTTGAACGAACACACCCATGATGTAAAATGTACATACCAAAACAATATCACATACACTTAGACACAGTCAGCACTATAGATTGTGCACCCTAGGATAACATAAAACCACTTAGGAACATCACTTACCCCTTTTCAGCGAGATGTCCACTTGATATCCCGCTATTAGCCTATGCATGGCAAACATATCTTTGAGATGTTCACTCGACATTCAACTCACAGCCCTTCCAGGGAAATTATACAAGCCAAAAGCCCAAATGGGGCAAATACCTACCCAAAACCATTTTTCCCACATTAAAGGATATCCCAATTGATGTCCTAACCTAAGCCCACATGGAGCGAACTTACTTACCTTACCAAACCTTCAAGGGTATATGCTTTATACCCGAATCATTAGCCCACATGTGGCAATAATTCATGTATCACCACATACCCTCAAATAGTGATGACCACACAGGTATCCAAAATTACGCCCTAATTAAGCAAAATAACCAAATCGTTCATTAGGTAGCTACATACAGTAGTTGTTTTCATTTTATTAGGGTATGTCACGTCGCTTACCCGAAATAATTTTGACCCCCTCATTCCATGAGACCTAATTATATTACAAAACCTCAAACCATTGACTTATTCCACATAGGTAGCTTAGTCAACTCACTTACACCACTCATATTACGATGTCACACCGACATTGTACAAATCTCAAATCCAACCCCCATTTTTGGATTTTCATTTCCACATGTTTTCATTTTAACCTAACTACTAACCTGTTTGTTTCAAATGGATTGACATACATGTTATTTCACATCATGGCATGCTAACCCCTTGTGAATGCAACCATAACATTAAAAATCTCATGCATTACCCGCACGATGAATCATATCATGAATCTTACATGCACGGTCTAATATTTTGCTCGTGTATCAAGGGATCTGGGAGAAGGCCTGCTCGATGCCTGGTCTCTGTTTCTCCAATCGTGGCTAGTCTGGAGGGGGTTCCGTACACTGACTCAAGTGAGGACTTAGGTTCAGACTCATATTCAGTTCAACGTACTATTATGGCCAATCCACAAGGAGAAGGTGCAAGGGAAGATCACCCTGTCCGTACGGGAAAAAATTCTTAGCAGTCGTCGATGAGTGCTAAGATTGCAGCTGCTATAAACGCCTTTGCCAACAACGAATAGCTAGCTACGCTCATTCGCCAACACGTCGGGAGGACCTAGAATGTAGTGTCCAGCCCGGAGGTCACCCTTAACAATGTCAATCTAACAAGGGGACCTCCTACTTCACTCATGATTCCTCCAACTACCTTTTATCAGTTCGGGGCAGGACAAAGTCAGTTGAACCAGAATCCATTCTTCCCTGGACAAACTGTCCAGCCCGCATTCGTACCAGGGTCATCTACCAAGGAATGTCACAACATCCTATTCCCACTTGGAGTACGTCGGTTGCCTAACAATTCCAGGCTCCTCAACTGTCTCATGTTGCGACATATCCCCAGCGATAATATGGCTCTTATCCAATCATGGGGAATGCCATCCTCCAACAACCTAGCATGGTGAAATTATGGCAACAATTCTTGGCCATTTACGGTGGTCACCTAAGGAACACATACCATGCACAACCGACAGTCGAGGATGAAGATAACTTACCCACAAACTTCACAATGCCGCAGTTTGAGAAGTACGTAGGATCTTGCGACTCGTGTGCTCACTTGACTCATTATTAGACAGTGATGAGAGCATTGAGGGTAAGCGATCGAATGATGGCTAAGCTTTTTGTCATCACCTTAAGCCACCTCGTCAACGAATGGTATAGCCACCTTCTGCTAGACATAGCTATCGATTGGAATAGCCTCGCTCAAGCTATGCTAGAGCATTATGGTTTAAACTCTCAGATGGAAACCACAATGCAACATCTGGAGGTTATAAGGCAAAGGCAGGGTGACAGCTTCAAATCCTACTATGCATGTTGGATGGTGACACAGGTCAAGCTTAGGGCTCGCGGACTCTACCAGAGATGATAACCAAGCTTCTGGATGGTGCACTGCTATCATAAAGGAACAAGTTTAGATCAGACATCTTTTTGAGCTATCAAGAAGTGTTTGAAAAGGCAGATAGAATGGAGCACTTCGAATCCATTGATACATCTAGGGGGGACTAGCATGATGAATGATTATGTAATAAATTAGCATTTACCCACTTTACCTACGAGGCTTCTTTTGAATTATTTTTTAATAAATTGAACATTGTTTATTCGCTTGATATTTTATCAATAACATCACGCATTCTCATAAACATATACATATTGGTTTTAGCATATGTGGCACATCATTTCATGAAATTAAATTGGGTATAAATGGATTCCCCACAATAAATTCAAATGATTTGACTCTTGAGAGAAAGTGAGAGATAAACACATGTACTTAGACAACGGGTGATAGCAATTGCCAAATCATACAAAGACGAAAGATCAATGGAAAGATCTACAAGCATAAAATGTCCACTGACTCAACCAAGAGAATGAAACACGCAAAGATCAAAAGGATTAAAGCTAGAATAAGGCTAAAATATCGACCAAGCAAGTTGGGACCAAACAACTGACGCAATGTCACAAAGAAGGAGATAAATCGTTAAACACGTCAACAACTCCATCACAACCATTCACAAACAACCGACGTAACATCACAAAGAAGGATTCAAATCGTTGAACACATCAACAACTCCATCACCACCATTCATAAGACTAAACAACTGGCGTACTGTCACAAAGAAGGAGTTGGATCGTTGAACACTTCAATAACTCCATCACACGGATCACCATCATTCGTGGGATAATCAAACAAGAGTCAATGCTAAAGATAAAAAGGAGTCAGACGGTTGAACACGTCAACAACTCCTTCACACGACTCGCTACTATTTATGGGGAAATCATCGCACCATCAAAGGAAACACCGATGATCAAGACCCATCATCACCTACACCTCAATCCAACAAAGTGGCATACCAATCGGTCAGAAATACTGAACGAGACAACAAATGAAGTCGTGGACATGGACAGTGACTGATCTACCAAATCAACCAAGTCTTACACAATTGCTATCACGCATAGGCGAAAGAAATAAATCGATAAAAAGCAGTACAAACAAAAAAAATAAATTTGTATGTAGCATGTCAATTAACACTTGGTTAGTTGAGCAAAAATTAGGGCTTCTTTTCAAAACTCAAAAAGAATATTCCACTAAGTTGAAACCTCGAAAAGGGAAGCTTAGGAAAAACTTAGGATATCGAGAGAACAACATTGGTTAGAAAACCTGAAAGGGCTAATTGATGGCTGGATTCAAATCATTTAAAACATTTATACCCCTGTTAAGTTCATCAATGAATTGTCATTTTTGCTAAATCTTTATGCATATGGTTATCTTGATTGCTTGCATGTCAATGGTAGAATGTCGCAAGTAAACATATATAAAAATAAATAATAAATAATAAATAAAATAATAAAATAAAGAAAAATGAGTCTGCTGAATTGAAAACCTGAAAGGGCGGTCCAGGTAAAAATTAGGACAAGGTTCTATAGATTGAAAACCCGCAAAGGCGATCTATGCAAAACTTAGAACCAAAGAAATATCAAACACATCATCTCCTCCTCGGAACGGTACGAAGCATCATATACCTTAAACACTTCAGACAAAAAGGCTTCCAAGTGATCATCACCGACACAATGCGAGATTAACGATTCATCTAAACTTTCCTCAAATCAGATCTAAGCTATGAACTTGAACTTGATTCAACGAACCCATGGTCATAGCTTTGAGGAAGTCATCAATGGAATCCCCAACAAGACAAACCCTAGGGGCAACCATGCACCAGTACAAGAGAAGGCTCTTCACTGAATGAAGCCCACGACGCCTACAATAGACGAACATACATCATATGATAAAAATTGTTCATGCATAAAATCATGCATACATTACATTCGCATCATGACATTTTTAGATAACGACGATGCCGAACTGGGGTAACACTGTCCCGGTAAATGAAAACCTCCACCTCCACATGAGGAACCTACAAGTAAGACGATGAGCTACTCAAGCCTAAAGTCAACATTGCAACACCACAAAAGCCTCCTAAACAACGGAGCTGTTCTCGAGACATCCTCGAATTTTTATTAAACTTATTTATTTATCATGTTTTAATTTTTGATTGAAGGGGTAAAAATTTTTGCTTCGCATAAGCTTAATCAAATAATTAAAACATTCATCATAAACTGTATTAACATTATCTTTTTTTCTGATTTGTTATAGGAAACAAGTCAACATCTAATTAAGGAAACGGTTATCTCGATGGCGGAAGAAAGAAACAGCCTCATTTATCAACCGAAGAATGAAACGGTTGCCGACTATAACAGGGCTACCGCAGAAAGAAACGGTCAACTCGCCCACAAGGGGTATCAAGTACCTAAGGGATTCTGAAGAAACAAACGAACAACCCTATGAAGATACATCGCCAGAAAGGAAGGCCTATGTCATCACTAATTGGGAACAAGAAGTTACCAACCACACTGGTCAAGTATTATCTCTATCCCTGTGCTCTTTTCTTATGATAATACTGGTTATACAACCAGCAATTATCACACGAAGGGCAGCTGTGAGCAAGGGATTTTGTACCAGTTCGCGTTCAATGATGATGGCTTTTAGGGATATTTATCCTCGAATCACATGATTTTCATTTGGACTTCAAATTTTAATTGTTTTCAAATCTTTTTTCATCTACTTTTTCTTTAAATATTCTCCGGTCTAAAATAAATTTAGAACCCGAGTCTGATTAGCTTTTGGATAAATAAACACTTATTTTTCCAATTAAACTACAATTAAACCAAAATGGACGAGGAACTCTCCCAGGGATCGAACGGATACGCCGAATTGGATTCATACCGAAAGGGTAAGCCTCTGAATTCCTAGAATTGCAGATTCCGTGCTTTAATCTGCTTTCATCTCTTTCTGATTTTTATTTATGGACCTAGGAATTATTTTTATTCCTTATTATTGTAAATAATGTTGTAACTCTCTTCTTCATCTTTTATTTCTTTTTAATTTTTATGTTAGAATACCCCAACGAAGGGAATTAAAATTATTCCCGGATAACAGACCACACCTTTTGCCATGCGGTCATTTTCACTGATAAAATTGACCAACATACGTGTAAATAAAAATGAACTATTTTTATTCAAAATAACAACTTTAAACTTTCAATGTTTTAATTAGGCCACACGGGCCTCGCTAAAATCAAATCGAACATATGTGATATCCCCTGTGCAAACCTTTGTGGATGCAGGTTAGATGTATGTTTAGGATTTTATTTTTCCTTCGGGTATTGCACAAATATTTGAGGAAATTTAATTAATAGGTTAGCGGGCGGCTGTATACCTTGATTTTTGGAAGTCTTGTAATTTTTATTTCCCGCATTTACTTTTCGCATTTTGTGAATGGTTTATTATTTCACCTTGTGGATGGTTTATAATTTTGCCATACTTAAATCATGCATTTAAACTCGAAAAATGACCTAAGTGCGAACATGCGCAATTAAGAAAATACAGTTTTCTGTAGATGTAATATAATGTGATCACTTAAGAAATAAGCAACTTATCCTAGACCCGAATCTTTGTGTCTTAGTGGGCCATCCCCCAGACATTAAGCCTCACAGGTATCTAATTCTTGGAAAGAGCTAATCTTTGGAAAGGTGGCGGCTCCACACTAAGAGATGGCGGATTCGGGTTCGAACTGATCTAAAAAAAATATTTCCGCCCTTTTCTCTTTCAACCTTTTTCTCCGGGTCCCCGACCCGGTGCACCTTTTTTCAAACACCTCGGTGGACTGCGCCTCTCATTCCTAGCGCTCTCGGCCCACCGCTCTGTGTCGACCGCTCACAGTTGTATAAGTGTACTTGCAAATCACTTATAAATAAAAGTTTTCATTCTTCAATATTCGTTTATTCGATATTCTCAAAGAATAGCATCCTAGCAGAGGTTCTGTACGGGCCAAGACCGAATTCAAAGTAGATGCAGGAATTGCGGGAATTGACGACTCCCATTAAAGAGTGGATACGGTTTGATCAACTTTAGCTTTCACTTGCATACCTTACA
>CATIWQ010377399.1:0-13590 GCA_949673415.1 Euphorbia schlechtendalii
TACAAAGAAACAAACCATAGACAACCTTTCTGCTGAAAGCAGGAAAGATTCGTATGATCAAGATGCCTATCAATTGGCGTTAGAACCTGAATCCTTAAAGGAAGAAATTTTTCCTTTCGTTTCAATTAATTCTCAAAGAATTTGCCCTGTTGAAAATAGGCATTCTAATCTAGAAATTAATGATTTAGCTTTGTTTTACACAAGGAACCATACTACAGTTCCTTATCTTCCAAGAGACTTTGGTTTTTACCTTACTCTCTTAGAAGAAAAAGGTTCAATAAAATTTGAATCAATGTCTAGAAGTAACTCTGAATGGGCATTCGCAAAACTTACAATACTAAAAGTATTGTCCTCAGAAGAATGGGATAGAGATCTATTTATCCTTAAAAAGGGTAAAGAAATAGCTTATAGCTATTTTGATTATATAGATGCCTAGCAGCAGGCCCTTCTTTATAATAATAGTTTGCGCAAATTTAGTTGGTTTCTGCAATTCCAATTGGTAAAACCAATAGAATCTTTTCCTAATTGGTTCCATAATTGGTTCCAAAATTGGGGTCTCTTCCCAATTTTTCTCCCTAAAAGGGTTAGAGAGGTTTTTAACCAATTTTGTGAAGAAAATAGTAGTTGTAATACAACTAGACTTCTTTTCACTGTCCTTTATAGAGTCCCTTGGATCTTGAGATAGGACTACATCATTTCTTATAGAAATGAATCTGAATACTTTCAAGCCCCTCACAATGAAATTGCTATTCCTTGGCTTACCAGAAGGATATCCATGAAATGGTGAGACAAATTTGAATTTTTTAAGAAACCTTCAGTCTTTTCCTCTGAAGGATTGATTTCCCTAAAAAGCCTATAGATCTCAGTAAAGTGACACCATCTGCTCCTTTACTAGACTTTTTTAAAAATATCCTTTCTCAATCCCAAATGACTGAAGAAGAGCTAAAAGCTAAAATGCTCGAGTTTCTTAAATTAAAGGTTAAAACGCCTTCTGCCTCTCCCCAACAATACAAAGGAATTGTTATCTCAGAGGGCCCTAAAAGGAAAAATGAAGAACCAACTCCAATGGATTCTTCTCCTAGCAAGAAAGAAAAATCAATGGCTTCTTCTTCCAAAGCCATTTAAGAAGCTAAAAGCAAAGAAAAGATTGAAGATGTCAACCCCTTCAATTGGCTCTACCAAGATGCTCAAAACCCTCCAGATGGAATAATAGATATAGATGATATTTCAATTGAAGATTTCAATATTGCGCTCGCCACTCCTCACAACCAGATTAAATCAGGTCAACCAACCGATTCAACCAGTCAACCAACCAGTTCAACCAAAGTCAACCAGGGTCAACCGGCTCAACCTTCCTAGTCAACCGGTTAAACCGGTCAAAATTACCTATATAAGGCGTGATGTTGCTCAAAGTTCAGCATTCAACAACATTTCTAAAATCCTAAGAGAGAGACGCTCTTAGTTTCCGGCTTCCTTCTCCGTCTGGCTTCCTTCTCTGACCACCAATTCTGACCACCGTCTCCGGTCACCCTCCGACCACCATCTCCGATCACCATCTCCGGCCACTTTTCCGATCACTTTTTCGGCCACTTTTCCAACCCACTGTAAACGTCTAAAAGACGTAAGTTTTATTTTTCCTTTCTCATTTTCTGTTTATAGTTTTAATATTGTAATCTGTAATATGTTTTTATGATTATAAATATTATAACTTGTTCTGAGTTTGTTTATATTTGTATCTGTTTTAGATCTGTTAAATTTTTCATTTTCTGCTTTATATTGTTCTATTTATGTGTGTGTGTGTGTGTGTGTGTGTGTGTGTATATATATTTTGTTCGTATCATGTTTCATTGTTAAAGTTAATTTCAAATCTGATTTCTATAATATTGGATCATGTTCGACCAGTGGCGAATTCAGAAAATTTTTATCGTGATGTTCATGTATATTATATAAATATTAAATTTTTTTAACTAAGTTATAACTTATAAAAAAAGTTTAAATGGCAACAATAAATATTTTTTATTATACAATAAAATTGTAGAGCTGTATATAAATTTACCAAAATACATACGCATTTATTCAAAAAATATTTTTTTTCAAAATAAATTAATAACTTTAATACTAATAGGGGATTCATTGATAATTTTTTATGGGATTCAAATATAATTTACTAATAAATATATATCATTTTTTTAAAAATGTGGGGTCCAAGGGCCCCACATCTCACTATGTGGCCTCGCCACTGTGTTCGACTCGCATGCAGAGATTTAACATGCAATATATACATATGTTTAAGTTCGATTTGTAGAGAACGGGTTTATAATTTCCATTGCCGAATTCAATTGATATATTAGAAAACTATTTAAGTTGATAGATTATGCCCAAGGAATATGAAACAAAAGAAAGAAGGGTTTGATATAAGAATCCGAAAAAGAAGGGGTTAGGCCATGTTGTGATATTCTTGTTGGCACTATACAATAATTCTTGTTGCAACTTCTTTACAGGACCAAATCTCTGCACATTGTTTATTTTTTCTATTCCTATTTTCCCCTTTTTAAAGCACTCAAAAAAATCTAAATCTAACATAAAGTGAAACAATTGAATGTCACCTTTTTAGGTTGAACTTGACATTTCACTCCCCAATTGTTATATTACTTTTTTTTATGAAAAATAGTTTTATATTATATTTGGAAAGGGACATTTCTCTTCCCCGGACGGAAGATTATATAAAGGAGTAGTAGATTCTTTCGATACATATTTTAACATGGATGTTGGTAGAGTCCAAATTCGTAACTATCTGAACCACCCTAGTAACATACAGGTCAAAATACATATTAATAATCATTTTTACATATCAAATGATCCAATTATCTGTATCATCGGCACTGTCCACTTTCCCTGCTAAGCACTAGCTAGGACTTTGTTTTAGCAAATATATTTAATTTGAAGTGAGACCCTTTAATAGAAATATGCAAAACGCGATACTTATAAAAGAGGATGCATATATCATAAATGAATATAGTTTTAACCAGATTAAATCCCCCCAGTAAGTAGAACAACGAAACTATGTTTTAATCAGATTAAAATCCCTAAAAAGTAGAACAACAAAACAATCCATTCCCGGTTTTAGACATTCTTGTAGAGAAGTGAAAACCAATATTAAAAGTTGTTAACTCGAAGATAATTATTTCAACAAGACATATATATGGTTCAAATAATCAAAAAAAGAAGAAGCAAAAGTACTATACCCAAGCAGATACGTTAAAAAACACATATACTAAAAGTTAGAACAGATATACATATAGCAGTATAGTAGTATGGAATCAAAAGATTAATTCAATAAGAAGTATAAAATATACAAAAAAATTTCATATAATTGGAAAAATATTAAAAGAAGACGTAGGGTCATTTCAAAGTAAAAGGTTATTCTTGTCTGGTGGTATACAAAATGCAAGATATATTTAATTATTCTAATATTCCATTAGAGAAACTACCATGAAATTGTCTTTCATTTTTAACTTTATATTATATCATGCATGAAATAGAAAGATACCATGCACGTTACATAAATTAAATACTGCTAATAAAAAAGAGAGAACATAGAATAGAATAAAGCACCAAAACAAGTTTATCTACTAAACAATTACAAAAGATAATTGCCTATAAAATTTGCTAGTTTTTTTTAAGTAGGAGTACCATCATACTATTTGATATAAAAAACGTGAAGCAAAATAAGTTCATTTAGTCACGATTAATACCGAAATACCGGGTGCCATGTAATAACTCTATCGCAAATTTATTTAATGTTTCTTGTAATGCATTTTTTTATGTATTATTTCGGACGCTTGTGAGAAAATTAAAAATCTATTATTTTTGTTTTTTCCTAAAATGGATACCATACAGAGAGTGAATAATAATATCGACTAATAACCACTTGGCGATTTAAAAAAATTTGAGATTGTGTGTTGAATCCACGATCAATAAATTTATTTTTCAAAAAAACAATCAATAAATAAATTTACAAAATAAATATTTTTAAATTTTTTTATTATAAAGGTCTAAAGTAGGGATGGTAACGGATCCTAGACCAGATCTGGATCCGTGGATCCGGATTCGTTTTTTTGGATGTGGATCTCAATTTTATACATCCGTCGAATCAGGGTCCAAGAAAACGGATACGGATCTAGGTTCGGATTTTACAATGAAACCCGGATCCGAACCCGTATCCGTAATTAAAAGATTAATTGTACTTTTTTATTTATTATTTACCTCAAAAATATTGGATAGTTAATATTATTTGAGATCCACGTAAGTCCAATCGCATGAACATGATTAAATGAGCATGTAAACTATTTAAAATAAGGTGAAATGTACAAGTATGGAAGCTGAAACTAAGAATTTGACATTAATTACATGGACCCGTTTTGGATCTGTTTATGAACCCGAATCCGTGGGATCCGTTGGATCTGGATTTGGATCCTAAAATTATGGATCCAACAGATCCGGGTCAGATCCGGATCTAATACATTTAAACCTAATTTAAAGACTTGGATCCACTGTTCGCCCATTGATAAGTCTTATAGATTCTGTTCACAAAGCATACTCCTATATTTTTTAGAAAAATAACGAACTGATTCTTTTTTTTTCATAACCATACTAAGAAGTTAAATACTTTTGAAATTAATTACGCAATAGGAGTGGGATTTCATTTTCAGTTCTAAATCAGTCATTATCATGAATCATTAATTAGCTACCAAAAAGGAATAATCTTTTTTGACATCAAGTTGATTAACATTAACTTTTATGAAAAAAATATAAACATGTTCAGAAACATGTAAATCATTAAACTTGGCTGTAGTTCAGAAACGTGTATATCATTAAACTTGGCTGTAGTTTAGAAATGTGTCACAATATGCATTGAGAGGAGTAGAGGATTATAACATATTTTTTAAGTAGAAATATGACTTTTAGTATAAACTTAAATTTTGTCATTTTTTTCCATCCAAGGTTAAACACGATGTTTTTTCCTAGTCTCCACATAAATGCATCTCTACAAACTACAAAGGATAATTAATAGCGATAATATAAGATAGAAAAAAGAAATTTATATATTATTTAATGTATCATTAGCTTTTTACAATTGGTTTGCACTTAGTGCCATATTTTGATTTAAGTTTTTAATAGGTTTTTATTCATTGTTCCTTCAACATGCAAAAAATGCACATATTATCACTTTATTATTGACATGGCACTAATATGTTAAAGTAGAAAAAACATGCGATTGAGCTTTGATAATTTTCCAACTTGTAGCATATATCAGTATACTATTAGTTTGATTTTTTAAAATGTATTTTTTAACACATGAAAAGCAAATTATCTTTTTCAGTTGTGAATATTGTGCTTAATTTGCATTGTCCATGCATGAACCACTATATTAAGTACAAAATTTACCACTTGGTCTCATAAAATCTCATTGCACGTGTGTGTGTATATATAGAATGGTAATATTACAAATGCTTCCATATGGATAGATGTATGATACACAAGCATTTATCCATTTATACATTTAACCAATTGACCCGAAATTATGGGTTGATATGAAGATCTAATCACGTTCATGACATTAAAACCCACAAAAATGCCCTTTGGGTTGATTTGAATAGTGTGCAACCATACATATTCTATCATTTTTAAAATTCATTTAACAAATGGAAATGTTGAACCTCCAAATCAAAATAAATCTCATGTCATATCATGAAATCTAACGATTGGAAAACTTAAACCATAAGTAAAACTTATTTTTATTTTATTTCAACAATATATGATATAAAGTCTAAAAATTTAGAAAAAGTAACCGGTGATTTTAATGATATATAAACCTCGTTGTACTGCAATGTTGAAAACTTTAATAAGATACTCTAATACATAATTTAAATAAAATAAGATTATATGTCCCCTTCTAAATAAATAAATCCAGAATGATATGAAAGGAAATATAAAAAACTCAATAATATATATAATTTATATTCGTATTTACTAGTAATTTACTAAAAAAGTGACTACAGAAAGAAAATTAATTCTTTCGCTGCAATAATTTGCACAAAACTACATGGTAATTTTTTTTTCTTTCAAAGAACAACAATAAAAGAACTTAACTTGTACAAAATGTCATAAAATAATAAAACAATAAAAATATGACCATATTACAAAAAAGAAGAAGAAGGTAACTCCCTAATGTAATCATAGTCTGGTGTTGATTTCCATGCATTTTTTTGTGTCTTTGATTCTCTCCTTCTATTCCCAATAAACAGCAGCCTTTCTCTCTTTTCTTTCGTTTCTTTTTCTTCCTTTCTTTCACAAATTGCAGTTAATTCAGTTAAGAACCATAGGCAGTTGGTCCCTCCCTTCAAAAGGAAAAACAAAGAAAAAAAAGAGGGGCTTTTATAACGAAGTCCGGGTACCATGACAAGTGTATAAAATCCGGGACCTTCATATAATTTTTGGGAAAAGAGGAAATTATGTATGTATATATATAGATGGATGGTTTTGAAGTGTGGCCTGTAGTAGATCAAGTAGTATAATGATGGTGTCTGCAATTTTAGTAAAATATATGCAGCTATCAATGGTGATGATGATGATGATGATCTTGCTGGTTTTCGGGGTCTGGCCAGAAAGATGAATACTTTAACCATTCTGCTTCTTGTTGGTTTTGAATTGATGATTCCTGAAACCAAACCAAACCAACCATATTTCAGCCATTTTAGGGTTAGGGTTTTGCAGAAAATGCAAAGTTGCTCCTCATTTGATTTTTAATTTTTTTTATTTCTTCCAAATATCAGATTGTTTGATGCAGTGTTTTTTTTCCTAGTGAGACACGCATGTTAAAAGTTATCATATCACTATCATTTACCTTTCTGAAAATTAAAACAACAATTGCTTACAATATATATTTATATAAAAGTGAAAAAAAGAATAAGATTTTGGCTAGCTAGCTGTAATAACTTATAATTTATTCAAAGATTTAGGGCCTGTGATTTCCCATTGTAGGCTTCCTATATTTATGGGGTTGTTTTTGTCTGTTCCAATCAAAATCAAAGCTCAAACTAAAGAAATCTAATAATAAACTGACTAGCTACTTTGGAAAAGATTATCTCTCTTTTATGTAGATATGTAAAATTATTATTAATTACATGCAAAAGCAAACAAGCTGTTTTTTTTCTCTTCTTGTTTTTCCTATTTGCATTCAACTTTTGTAATTAATTCTTGAGAAACCCACAAACTTCGTTCAATTGGTAAAACCACCGGGCATCAAGGTATTCCTACAAGGGAGGTCTTAGTTTCGACCTTCAAACCTTGCGAAAATGCTCTTATGAACTATACGACAAAATTTTTTGCCTTCTTTATGGTCAGTGAGAGGCAACAAAAAGATACTTTCAACCTCAGTACTAACACTCTAGACATAATATGCCTATATTCCTTTTAGTGAAATCACAAATATAATTAAAATTAGAATGAAAAGCATATAAAAGAGATAAAGAGAAAAAGAAAAGGTTTTAATTTATGGATTCTATATTATATCTTTAATTTAAATAGTAGCATATCAAACAAACTGGATTTATTTTTCTTTTCTTTAATTTAATTTCTTTTTTATCCCAATATCTTTACTTTTTACTTTCTTTTTCTCTTTTTTGGCTTCTTAGTTGGAATTATGAGAAAGAAGAGGCCATAGATTTCAGGGTCAAAAAGTTCCTACTATTTTTTTATAAGCAACCTTGTTAAAATCTGTGAGTGATACACATACCAACTAGGCTGACACCTTTAACAACCGAAAGGAAACTAACACAGAAAACATGGCAACTAGGTTGTCACAAAAAAATTTCGGACTTACTTCTTTTATATCAGTGGAAGTGCAACCCATAATCAGCTCTTCCAAACCAGATGTTGACCTTCCTACCATTTTATGATGTTGTTGCTGATGTTGTTGTTGTTGCTGCTGCTGCTGTTGAATCTTTTGTTCAAAAAGACAAAAGAAAATTTATATCTTAATCATTGTCTTTCAAATAGAGTTTGTTAGTGAAAAAATGCAGCTTATAACCGTGCCTAATTCAGTTGAGTGATCTTAAACCAACATTGAGTCTCAACATATAAAAAGAAAACTATTTTGAATAAACTCGTAATGTACTAGAGTTTCACCTAAATATCCTTTTATATCCATATAACTACACTAGAGATTCTATTATAATGGTATGAGCTGTTGGATGATTGACACGCGAACACTTATGTTTATGGGTTAATCATCCAACGGTCTGAAACACATTAAAAATTTCTTTATTATATTCTCATTACAATAAGAGCGAGTTTCCTATTGCTGTCCCAATATTCCAAAAGCTGGTATATCAAGAAAAGATCGCGATTTTTAGGACAATAGCTTTTAGGGCTTGAAAAAACGTTTACCAGAGATATGTAGACTTGAATTTATTTGAAAACGGATACTCGACTCCCATAAAAAAAATATTTGCTAGTTGTTATAGACATTAAATGAGAGGAAAAGGAGTTAGGAAGTAGGTGGCTCATTCCTTAGATAGGCTACCAACCTAAGTCAAACTCTACTAACTTTTATGTTGGATGAAGAAAAATGCTAAATATGTTCTTAGCAACGAAGTCACCATGTCAACTATACCATTGATCGGGGAGTTCGTTCAATAGTCCATAGTATAGAATATCCACAATTGCAAGAATTGAAGCAAAGCATATAAAGATGTATGGAGTTGACTAAAATACCTGAACGATTACCTGGATTTCGTTTTGAAGCATTAATCGGGAGACATGATAAGGGTCCTCATCGAGAATGATGGATGTGTGATGAAGTGGTGGAGGAGACATGATAGTGGAAATCGGATTTGAAGGCCTGCTGATATGAAATGCTGTCGTGCCAATCTGGTGGTTCATGTGGTGGTGGTGCTGGTGCTGGTGGTGATCATGGCCAGAGGTGGAAACCGGAGTTTCCCTTGCCGTTGAAGCCTCAGCTATCCCCACCTGAAAATTGACACTCCTTCTTTAAATAAGTAGTTTGCTAGCTAGTCTATTTTCACGCCCCTTTTCATTCAAGTATTCGATTAATTAACTCTACCCCTTTTGAATATTGGGTTCTTTTTAATGTTACTTGACACTTTTAGTAGGTAACACAAGTTTCACTAATTAGCTCACCAAGATAATCAAGAAAACGTCTTTATGCTGAATTTACAAGCAATTAAGAACTACCATAACAAACTTACCATTTATTGAATTTTTTATATATGTCCTTTGAATATATTGGACCAATATTGAACTGAAACATAAGATAGAAAAATTTCATGTTCAGTTCAATCTTAGAGTTTAGACTTCAACTTTTTCTCAAAAAAATTAAATGGGTGATCAAAATTGTATTCAGTTCAATTTTAAGAGTATTAAAAATTTGAACTTTTTTTCTAATATTCAAATGTCTCCTTAAAAATATAATAAAACGGGTAATAGAAGATTTTGTTCATTTCTCTCTTAGAGGAACAAAAGATTTAATCTTTTTCAAATGGGTATGGAAATTTCAGTTCAGTTCAATCTAATAGTATGGTAAAGATGGAAATTTTGGTATGAAAAATTTACCTCATCAAAGGCTTTTCTGAAAGGAGGAAATCCGAAATGATCCGATTTTAACTGCTGAATATCCATGGCATTGAAATTTGATAGTGCAACAGCAACTCCAGTTATCTCATCTCTCTGTGGAATAATTTCTTTAGACGAACAACTACCGCTACCACTATCTCTTCGGCTATTCGGTTCACTGCTTCCTTCTCCAGTAGTTGCACTTCTATCAGTCCAATTACACTGCCTTGGTTGTGTTTGATAGAAGATCTTGGACACCACAAGCTCGCCTTCTTTCTCTTCTTCGTGTTGGCCAAGATGGTATTGGTGCATGACCCAGTTTGTCTTTTCGGGTTTTCTGTTCTTGCCGAAATTCGTGTAAAGCACTAAGATTTTCTTGCAACCCTTTTGCTTGCCATTCACCATTACGGGTCTGGTTTTCCCGGTTTTGTGCCACCTCGTTTCGCCGCCTTGTAGGTCACATTCGGTTTGAATTTTTCGCCTTTTTCGTGTTCCGGTGGTGTAGGCTTTAGACGGTCTGTGGAAGAAATGTCTGCTTAACCCATCTCTTGTAACGCCTGTGAGGGAAAAAAAATGATTAATCAAAGGTAGGTGTAACTAACTTAAAGACACTATTATAACAGTATTATTCTTTATAAGTCATATCAAACACTATAAGTTTCAGCTTTTTTTTCTCAACTTCTTGTTGAATGTGAAGTGGTGCTAAAACCTAAAAAGATTGGACAGTCATAGAAGTAATTGTCCAAGAAAGGTAAGAAAATAAAGACGAGAGAGAACGAACAATATTAATATATTTTTGTGACATTCAAGGTGACTATTTATTTATAAAGAAACGGAATTAGACCTGGAAGTTTCTCGGGATGGGTATAACAAATGCCGTCTTCCCCTTCGATGGTAGGGATAAACTCGTCAATCAAAGGGTGAGATTTCATGTCTTTAGCTTCTACTTTTGCCTCAAGATGTTCTATAAGTTCTTGATCTGTTGGATCAAATTTCACACCGGCAGGTAGACCTAACCAATCCTGCAAACAAGTTCAAATCAAATAAAAGCTTCATACTGAAAGAAAAAAGAGGGAAACTGAAGAAGAGAGAGAGAGCAAAGCTTTAGTTTTTAGCCGAATTTTGTTCAAATTCAAAAGAAGAAAAGAAAAGGAAAAGGAACTGAGAATCAAACACGAAGCATAATTCTTATTCTTTCTTTAATTCAAATTCATTCATAGTTAAATTTATGACTAGAATATAACTTACTGGCTTTCCTTCAAGCTTGTGACCGCAACCCGGGCAGTGCTTTGATCCACAAAGCTGATGTTCTTCAAGCTTTGCATCAATAAGATCAGAGCTACTGATTGAGCTCAAATTATTGCTCTTCATACTACTCATCCCTACCAAATTATTATACACCAACAACCACTTGATTAGCTATCTTCTTGCTCTTCTTTCTCTCAAGCTCTTGAAATTTTGTATCAAACTATCAAAAACCTCAGCACACATATCCTGTCACCTATATATTTGTATCACCAATTCAAGACCGAATTAAATAACAAGAAGATAAAGAAGAAAGCACATAAAATACATGATTTATTTCACTGAGGCATATTTGGGGGATGACGAAACTCAGAATCAAATAAAACCAAAAAGTTTGGAATTTGACAACCCTAAGATGAATCAACAAAACCCAGATGATAAAACAGTACGGAAACTGAGAAAAGTGATGAAATTGATGTATTGTAATAGAAAAAGAAATAAAAATGAAAGCTTTGTTGAAGAGAGAAAGGAAACTGTTACAGTAGGAAGAGAGTTATAAAACCTGCTGCTTTAACCATGGCAACTAAAAAAAACACCAGAAAATCCTCTCTCTAGTCTCAAACTTTAACTGAAGAACCAAAAGGAAAAGCAACCACCTTATTTTAAGCGGTTTATGAGAGAGAAAGTCAAGAGAGAGAAAACAACAGGATAGAAAGTTAAGAGACACAAAATCACATAAAAAACATTAGTTTAGTTATAAGGCCAAACCCTTGTTCTTGTTTTCTCTCTCTAAAAAAATGAAAAAAAGAAAAACACTTACTTGATAAACTCTCCTTTGTTTGACTACTAAAGCAAAAGGCAAGAAACGGCCTTCACAGCTGTTACATTCAAAAGCAATTCAATTGAACAAAAACCCATCTTGTATTTTACTATAATAATAATTATTATAGTAACTATTAATTTAATCAAAAGTAAAAAGAAAACCCATAAACAAAAACCAACCCTTTATTTGGTTAGTATTTTGATGGTAAAAGAAACGGTATAAAACCAAAATCAATAAAGCACAGAACTTGGAGTAGAATTAATGAAAATAAGTGTATTTAGAAGTAGATTCTGTATGTATGTATGTATATAGGGGGAGTAAATTAAGAAAGAGTAAGAAATAAGACATTTTTGGGGTAAATTTGAAAAAAAAGAAAAGTTGAGGGAGGGAAGAGAGTCACATGGGATTTGAGCTGGAGTAGTGATGATTATTCTTTTGCCATGAATGTTGCAGAGAGAAAGGAATTAGAGAGGTTGCTTGATTTGCAAGGCAATTGAGCAGTGTACTTGATGGACCACCACCACCCCTTCTTGTTTTAACTATTATTATATTATATATATTACAAAAGGAGAGAATTTTTTATGTCTTTATTTGAAAAATTAAATATCTTATAATATGAAACTTCAACTTGAAGGCAGACATTAACCCATGTAATAACATCAACTTGTCTGCGATACATGTAGAGTGAGAGACAGACGATGTATAATACTATTAAAAAATTTGATTAGAATAATACATATATACGTATATATCCAATAAAATTTAAATCCCGAAATGTTCTTTTTGCTAGTACATATGTTTGTGTTTAACGTAATTAAGAAAAATACATATTCTTACCCTGTCATTTCAATTTTATGCATTGAAATTTTGATATTTCAATTCAGCATTGAAATGTCTTCCTATTGTATATTGATACCATTTGTATTAATTTAATGAAATTTTCTAATTTTTAATGGATAAATTTTGATGTTAGAAACTTATATATAAATGGTACAGTAGTAATTAAGTGACTAATAATAATAATCTCAAATATAATTGAATGACTTATTTTTATTTGCTTGGATTTGCATTTTTTTTATCTCTCACACTTCCTATTTAAAGATTAAGTGGAAAAACCTATTGTTTTTTTTTATTCGTAATGAAACTTACAAGCTGAAATAGGAGAAAAAATATTCAAACTAGGTTGACACTCTTTTCAAACCTCAACAACCAATAAGCTAAAAACATATAACAACAAAATCACCAACCATTTTTCAACCGTGTTTTAAAAACATATTCAAACTAGGAGATTTATTGGGTGATGGTTGCACGCTAGTTGCCGGTGCAAGCTTACCCCTATCACTACCCTTGATCACATGCATACATACATATATGCATACATGTGTGTGTTAAGTATAACTTTTGTTATAGTCAGTGAATTTAACCTGAAGATTGAAATATTAAAGGTTAGATTTCTTAAAATAAGAAAGACCAAGGACCTCATTATACTTTATTTATTGTAATTATAGTGTAAATTAAGCATATAAAAAGGGTTAAAACAAGCACAGTGAGAGTGGGCCCATATTAGAAATGTTAGTGTATCCCTAAAGTATAAATATTGGATCAAAGATGATGGTGTTAGCATTCACGTTTATAGTAACATTCTTTAGGTAGTCAAGAGTCTATGATGAAGGCCCCAACCCAATGTTTTGATGGCTATGATTGCTCCTTTTTCTATTTTTTTTATTGCTATTTTCATTTTTTTCAATATTTTACATTATATATATATATATATATATATATATATATATATGTATATATATGTATATATGTATATGTATGTATGTATGTATATGTATATATATGTATATATGTATATGTATCTATACGTACATCTATATATATGT
>CATIWQ010377478.1:0-32265 GCA_949673415.1 Euphorbia schlechtendalii
TTTTGAAAGGTTTGGGTGTTAGAAATCAGAAAAGTTTTGAACGTATAAGGAAAAAGATTTTGTTGATTTGTGGGCTTTAGAAAAAGTAAGGGTGACATGGCCCATAATTATTTGGGCTTTTTATTGTATAACCATAAAAAACCCTAACCAATATGTTAATAAATCATTAACTCGACGTATTTTTATGTTGAATTTTGAAATACTAGTACAAATAAAATTCATGTACGATGCATGATTTTAAGCTCTTGGTGATCAATTAATAAACTTAATTTTTATCATCATTAAGTAAGGTTGATAATATGAATCTTCCGATTGATAATATGAATCTTCCGATACCATTTGCAAAGAGTAATGCCAAATCAAGTACATATATTTTCATAATTGTTCAGGCTACCACTAATGATCGAATATCATATTATTCGTCCAATGTTTACATATAATAATGTGTAAGAAAATAAATAAAGTCACTATATAAAACTAATGTTTTAGCAAGGACTGGATAAAAAAAATATTCATAAATTTCTTAATTAAATTTGGTTTTAAAGAATTTCACTGACGTATTTTGTCTGAATTTAGATATTAAAGTTTCACTTGATAGCCACGAACTACCATCTATTTACATGAATTGCCATATCAAATTAGAAAACCAAATTCAGCCGACTGTGGCAGTAGTAGGGTGGATTTGAAATTACGTGGATCTTTAGGGGTCTAAATCAATAATATGAAATTCCTTCTTCTGCGTACTACTCATATTCTTTCCCCGTTCGCGCATTCACTTATTTTTCCTTTGATTTCTTTCTCCCTCTCATTGACACCGACGCCATTGGAACAGAAAAACCTCAGGAGAAATTCCATCCTCAGATCTCGCAATCCGAAGTCGCAAAATCCGATGCTCGCAATTTTGTGTCTGTCGATCTGATCAGGTAATACTTCGTTATTTTACTCTCAAGTAATCTCTTGGGCTTATCTTTGATAAATTCAACTGGTTTTGTTTATATTAGAAAGTCGATACATCTTTGTGTTCTTCTTTCAATTCTTCTTTTTTCAGTCATGTGAACTATATCATTTAATACTCGTATCTTGATATTTATGTTTCATTTTCGCTCACACATTTGATCTCTTTGTAGTTCATTAGGCTATCTTTATGCTTTAAATTACCTTGTGTTGAAGTGATTATTAATTTTTTTTTTGAATTCTTGCTTCTTCGAAGTAATTAATTGATTAGTATGACTAGTGTTTGAATCATCTGTAAGTGAAGAGCTGTGAGTTTTGGGTTGAGCAGTGTTGTTTTTACTGATAATCATACGAGAATTGTCTGTTTTCACGATCACTATCAGTGTCTTGTCATATTATATGCATTTATCACTGTACCGTAGCCTTTTCTTTTCTGTAACTGAAGAGCTGTGAGTTTTAGGTTGAACAGTGTTGTTTTTACTGATAATTAAACGAGAATTGTCTGTTTTCACGATGAACTTCAGTGTCTTGTCATATTATCTGCATTTATTCACTGTACCGTAGCTTTTTTTCTGTTAAGTTTTGGCCGCACCTTGTTTTCCTTTATTCGTTATATCTAGTTCATCAATGTACACTGATGTTGAATTAATGGAGCTATATGCTGACCTATTAATGCTTTTGTTTGAATGAAACAGACTGGTTAGTTTGTCAGAAGTCATGACTTGGATCAACAATTCATGTCTTTTTCATTGGATTACGGAGTTCAGATTATCTTGCTACTGATTGGTGGGAAGCATGAACATCGTTAAGGGTGTGGCTGATCTCATACGAAGGACATCCAGTGGCCAAACTGGAGGAACTACTTCGGGGTTATCTGCTGGGAGGTTTCCTCCTCCTGCTCCAAAAATTTGTTTCAGGTAGGCACAATCTCCAATTAAGTCATACTAATGACTTCTCATGTAATCCCTGTCAAGGTATGAAATTTCGAGTGAAACCTATTTATTTGTTGTCTTTGGCTGTGTATTAGTTAGCTTGAGAATAATGCTTAACCTTTGCTCTGCATAAGGAACTAAACCAGACCCAAAAAGCTAGCATAATAGGTGTTCCCCCTCCCCTCATTTTTTAGACTGATCAATATTCCTAGAACTGACTTATAAGGTAATGATCTGAAAATGGGTTGGCTTGAGCTGCCTAACATGGACGTGCATCATTATTTGGTGCTATTGGTTGGTATATTTCGAAAATTTTATTTTGTAAATTAGATGAAAGGTTATTATATGGAGAGGCTTCATATGTCATTGCAAAAACATTGTAGTGTCTTGTAGTTTTTTTTGTACTTTGAGGTATCATTATAAATTTAGATAATTTCCTTGCAATTGGTGTGAGGAAAGACATCACTTTGTTCTAATATTTCTTTTTGGTTGCATGTATTCCTTATTTATCAATATAATGATTTTGAATAAGAATTTGAAGTTGTTAGTTTCTGCTTGCATACTTTTCTGGTTTAGTGGGATTCTGATGTGAAATTTCTGTTTCTGGCATAGTGTGTATCTACAGAATCTTTAAGTAATAGTTTGATAATTAAAATTCATTGTCTTTGTGTGAGTGATTCTCATCACTTATACATCCTTTTTCTCTTTTATTTTCAGTGAAGTAGGTGACGAGTCTGTCTTACATGCCCTATGGGAGAAATATGAGAATGCTACAGACAAGGTATTGCTTTCCCTTCACTTATCTAGACTTGTGTGCAAAACTTTGGTTGCTTTATATAGGAAATTTATTTTCTTTATTTATTAGTTGTGTTGTAAGCTTTAAGCTTCATAATGGAAGTGATTCTGCCCCATGCAAGCAACATTGGATTTTAAAAAAGTATCACTTTCTTCATTTTGTTTGCAGGAGTTACGGAAGAAAGCAATTTGTGTTTTTATTGCTAATTTGGCTAGTTTCTGATTCTTGTAAAAAGTTGAATATTTTTATACTTCGAGGAAATTCAAGTTGTAATTGACTTTCCTGTATTGTTCTTAGTTCTCATATTCTGTGTTTACCTTAATGAAAGTTTGAAAGTTTCATTGATGGAGTTATGCTCGCAGATATTTTACTCTTTTAAGAAAACAACTGGTAAAAAAAATTCTTTTTTTACATGACATGTTTCATAAGAAAGGTGTATAATAAGTATTCTCTGTTTTTTAGAATGAGTAGTTTATTCAAACTAAGTAAAGAAAAATTTTTGGGGGCAGAAATTTTTTGTTTGAGGTATATATTTATATATATAGACTCACACACATGTACTTATGTATACATATGCATATTTGTATACATGAATGTGCATCCTATATAATTTGTTTATTAACTTCTAATTCTCTTGTCTTAGGCTGAAAAGAAAAAGGTGTTTCATGTTTTCCTCAAGCAATTTCTAATGGTATTCAAGAATTGGGAGCCTGATAATACTGGCAAGTTTTTGGATTCTGCTTTAAGGACTGTTCCAACTGTAGAACTTCCCTTGCAATTTAATGATATTGTTATTGGCTGCGCTGCTGGACACCCTGCTGAAGTCATTTTGGAATTGACTGAAGAGATCATTCAGCTGACTGCTTTGGTTTCTGATTGTAAGATGAGTTTATATTCTATTTTACTGCATACTGGCTTGAAAATTATTCATATTGGAAAATCTATTTGCTTTCTTGTAATTATTGTGTTTTTACCTCCCATGTATTGTGATTTAGTGATAGGTTGTTTGATGGGTAGAATGCAATCTAGAGCAAGCCTGTTCTTCTATGAATTGTTACCTTTTGTAGCTTTGGCTACTAATTGTTGAGGATCGTTATTCATTAGAGATTACCTCAGGGCTCTGTATTTTTTATGAAAAAAATACTTAACTTGCATTCCTGTGAACTGAATTCCATCACGTAAATATCCAACGTAACACTGCTTACAAACAAAAGAAATTGCTGCTAGGTTACATCAGAAACAACATTAAACAAATCACTTAACAAAGCACGCCACATAAAGACAATTTAAAAGCACACTTCCATTGATATAATTGATGAGCTGCAAACACTGCTTCTTTGACCATGAGTGAACAGTTTTAAATTTTGCAGAGGCTTACCGCCTATGATATTATTCTTTATAATACGCAAGATATCCGACAATGGATTTGGCTTTCTGTTGGCATTGTAAGGAAGCAAATCTGTCGGATCAGTTTGACGGAATGGAACTTGTTTTCTGCAAAACTTTACTGGATATGGCATTACGAAACTTTGTTCATTTGCTAGGAATTAATTGCATGGAACACTTTTTGATGTGTTGTTTAGTGTACTTGATTTTTGTTATCTTATTTTAAGCCTTAATATTGACAAACAGTTTGCAATTGTTTTAATATTCTACAAACTGTCAATCCAGTGAATGTCAGTGTGGTGCAGTCCAAAACAGGCTTACCAGACACTTCCACAAACTTGCATATACCCTCAGAAGGGTTGCAGGCATTGGATGCTTTGACAATAGTTACCCGTTCAATGCATAACTGCAGAGTGCTTGGATACTATGGTGGGCTTCAAAAGCTAACTGCACTAATGAAAGGTATTCTTAATGCAATAATTTTGTTGCATGTTCCTTTGAAATGCTCATATCTAATTACTAAAAGATCTAGTCCTGGTAGGTTTGAAGGGCCGATGACCATGATCACATTTCTTAGCTCTGACGTACGCTGCTTTTAAAAGGCTCCTGATTATATTGATCATGTTCATATTTTGTTTCAGGGGCTGTCGTTCAACTCAAGGCGTTAACTAGTGCATTGTCTGGTGATGAAGGTTTATTTATTATTGTTGCAGAGAAGGCAGAACTTCTGCAGAAAGTTCTTCTATATGTAGTGTCTATAATGTGTACCTTTATTGACCTAAACACAATTGAACGTGTGAAAGCCCAGCTGCATGGTGGTTCTACAGAATTTTCTGTCCCTGAGAGGGGTTTCTTCTTGACCGACTCTTTTGGCAGTTCATTGATTCCCTCTGATATACGGGTGAAATGGCATAACAAGGCTGTTATGTCATTGATGGAAGCAGGTGGTCTCAATTGGTTAGTAGGTAAGGTAGGCACTTCCAAGTTTCATTATGCTATTTTTACAATCATGAGCTTTCAGATTAGATAGAAAAGTTTCCCCATAATATGTTGAATGTCTGAGGCAATGTTTCAAATATCGGCCTAGGTGGGATTTTTTGGAACACCACCCCGATTTTCCCTAGTCGGGCGGTCTTAGGCGTTTTGACCAATTAGGCGGTTTAAATTTTCAGGCCTGTGTTTTAAAAATCGGTGCCTAGGCCGGAATTTTAAGAACTTGGAATGTTTATGGAAAAAATCACTTTTCTTGTATCCACATATGTACAAAACAGTAACAGTTTGCTTTTGAAAAATTAATATGATTAATATTATAATATTTATTTGTGAACAAATTCTTTTTTTAAGGCTTGCCACTGCTAATTCGTAAATGGCCTAGGCCCCGCTTGTGCCTAGCTCACCTAGCGCCTAGAGCTTTTTAAAACATTGGTCTGAGGTTAAGAACTAACAGCTATTGTTTGCTGCTGTTCTACTTCTGAAAAACAAACAGTTGTCTGTTCTCTCATATGACTTTTCCTGCTTGTATCTTCATGAGGATTACTTGTTTCTTGTTGTAATTTATAGGTGCAGTGGACTTCTTTCCTAGTTATTTCAGCTGACGTTATTCAATTTCGGTTCTTGCTTCTTTGGAGTTAATTTTGGCCCTTCAGTTTCTAAAACTGTAAGGCCGTATTATTCGGATTCAGTACAGTGTTGAAACTGATAGTTTGATTATCAAATTAATGGCCTAGGTTGAAGAGTTATGCGGTAGTTGCTGATTTCATAGTTTTAGCGCACTTGATGATTATTTATCTTTAACACTTCTGACTTTAACAAACTCATAGAAATAAGTACAATTCGAATTTACATCAGTTGTTGGTTTCGGTTAAGAATTGAGTTCTGAATCCGATACTATTGTCAGTTTGCAATTTTGATCTCAATTGTCATTTTGCTAAAGACCAAATTTAAATAGTTATTTTGGTGTGTAATTTTTTTCATTTTCCATTCATGTTGAAAACTCTTGTGTTCCAGAGCTGTTGCGTGTCTTTAGAAGGTTGAGTTTGAAAGAACAATGCCCAGATGTGTTACTTCAGTACTTAACTATGATGACCCTCCATTTAGTATTATCCGAGAATCCCCGTGGTCAAAATCATTTCAAAAGTATCGGAGGGCTTGAAGTTCTGTTGGATGGACTAGGAGTTCCATCAATTAATGTGCTTTTGTTGAAGAATACCTATTATATTGACGAAAAGAGGTAATATTATTTTTATCCAAGTTACTATAGGTGTTGAAAGATGGCTCTTATTTCTACGCTCTTATGTTTTCAGTTGATAGATTTATTATCCTTTTGGATATCCTACTGTAAAGTCCAAGGTCAACTTATATCATAGTATTTGACTATCAGTCGACCGTCAGTAAGTCTTATTTTTTTGGACTGTTTAAGAATCCATTGTTTTTTCTTGTTTTGTCTTTTGTATGTATTGGGCGTTCTATGTCCAAATGCACTTAATGATGTCAATGGGGATATTTTTTAACACTACCATAAGCAGTTGTTCTCATTCAGAAATTAGTTTGAGTTGCAATTAGATTTGTGTTTGCTCTGATAAGGGTATGTCTGGTGGTCTACATAGTGTCCATACTCACAACAGTCAAGCAGCTAAAACAATTGTAAATGGTCTTTCTTTACGAAGGCTTTCGTTGGTCAATCCATTTGTACAAGAATTAATTTTCCGTTCTTTCAACATAGCCTCACTGTGAGAAATTTGGATACAAAGTTTCACCTGACTTACTCTTGTGAGCTCCGTATTATTAAATGGTACTGCTTTTCTTGCAAGAATTACATAATTAACTAATAAATATTTGGTATTTGGTTTACATTAAATCTCTTACATGTCCCTCTTTCACTTTTGTGTGTTTGCTGTTTGGTTTAACATATGAAACCATTTGCATTTGCTTTTGTAGTCCTACCAGTGTCATATTTTGTTTCCCCTGTCAAAGCACTATTTTACTTTATTTTAATCAAGGGATTGTGAAAAAGTTTAGCTCTATTCCTTTTTGTTAGATGCAAAGTTGGTGTTTCTGAGTTGATTATTTTGTGATTGTAATCCTTGTCCTTTGTGATTGTACTATTGTAGTATTTATGATTGGGGATGTTAGATTTGTTCCTTTTACTGACCACTCTATTGTCAAGTTCTGATGTGGATTTAATTTTATTGCAGATGTGAAATCCCCATGCTGAATATTTTCCATCTTCACATTCTTTCCTTGACTGTTTTAAGAGAGGCCGTGTATCCTTGAAGTCACCACTCTACTTGCATTTATATGAACTGGATTTTGAATGCGCTGTCATACTCCTAGTCCTTCCTGACTAAGTTCCAAGCTAGATTGATAATGAAACCGCAGTATAGGATTCTCTACTATAATTGCAATAAATTTCTGAAATTCCTTGATGCCATGTATGTGCATGTATGATGTATGACCATGTTATACTGAATTACTCATTAATTTTTTAGTCATAATTTTTAAGAAATACTTACATTACAATTTGCAAGGAAGGTATTGCCCTTGTCCAACTTTATTTGTGGTATAGGGAGGTTACTCTGATAAATCAACTTTATTGTGTTATAAGAAGCATATTCTAATGTCTAGCCCAGGCTAATTTTTTTAACATGACACAATGAAGAGGGAATTTATATTTGTCGTGTATCAATTTCCTTAACAAATATCTAGATTTTGTAACTTGAACAGCTTGCAATTTCTATGTGAGAATGGAAGGATTCATAAATTTGCAAACAGCTTTTGTTCACTTGCCTTCATGCTTCAGGAATATAAGCAAAGAAAGAACGACTTGTCTACACATGATGATATACGAATGCCTGCATTTAACTCAGATGAGAATCAAGGAAACACAAAGCTACCTTTTCCTCTGGCATCCGATGCTTCTCATTCTGAAATTTGGAACAAATATGTTATTAATTTGAGCAGGGTACTTTGTTCTTTCATAGCTACTGCAGATAGTATTAACTCTCACAATGTTCTACCAAGCACTGGTCGAATGGCCATACCAGTTTCTTCAGTGTATAGTGAACTTTCAATTAAGTGGATGATGAGGGTTCTTCTTACTGTATTCCCATGCATTAAGGCCTGTTCGAATCAAAATGAATTACCAAACCATTTAAGGTAATGGACGAATAACATAAGTTTCTTAATATTTTTATTATGGTTGTTAAGAACAGAAGGCATCTATAATAAAATTTTGCTAGCAATTAAATTTTTACTCTGTTTCTTGGTGTTTCTATAATTTTCACCATTTTCTTTTTTCCCTCTTAACATATTTGTAAATATTTCATTTTGTATTCTTCAGGGTCTTTGTCAATGCTCTGCAGCATTCTGTGCTGGATGCTTTCCGGAAGGTTCTTGACTTGTCATGTACATCACTAAAAATATTTAGGGAAGAGGGCATTTGGGATCTTATATTCTCTGAAAACTTTTTCTATTTTGGACCGGTTTCTGAAGAAATTTCAGGAGAGAATTTCTCTGGCAATGGAATACTTGCTGTGAAGTTTGAAACTGCTACTTCATCTAGTTGTGCTAATGATCAGATGAAGGCTAGCGGAACTGAAATTCTTCAGATGGAAATAATTTCATTTGTTGAATTTGCTGCAACTTGTGATGGTAGTGTGCATAATCTGGTGAGTTTTTATTTTCCTTGATGATATTGTTTGGAAAGCTTTTTTTTGGTCTTGGGATTATTTGTTTTTTTATTGCTCAAATGGGATGTAGATATGCATCCAGATGTCTACTATATTCTTATTTGCTTAATTGCTTGCAATAATTTAATTTCAGATAGATTTGACAATGCCTATAGTTTCTCAGTTGATGAAACTAGTAGGATACTCATGCCAACCTTCATATCATTAAGTTACTACAATGCATTAGAGAAACAATGGAAATGAAATAGCGAATTCTCTAACCTTAATGAGAATTAAGGTTTATGGAAAAAGAACACTGATTATTGTGAGTGGAAAATTGTTAGTCATGGAAAACCTGGCAATATTCTTGACATCAATGATTGATTGTTAGTTTGAAAATTGTTACCCTTTGTTGCTTTTTGGTATAACCAGAGCTAGAAATAAAAATACTGGCAGATTAAATTTGTGGCTATAATGCCTATCCAGTTTATGATGGTGTTCATATTATGTTCTTTTTCAGCCTGAGGTGTCTTGTTTACTGGATGCCCTTGAACAATGTGCTTGTCATCCTGAGATAGCCAGCATTATTGTGAAGAGTCTACTCCGCATACTGCAGCTTTCATGTGAGAAAACTGTTGCATCTTTCAAGACCCTAAACGCAGTTTCTCGTGTGCTCAAAGTTGTTTCCATACAAGCAAAGGAGTCTAAAAGATCCACTGCTGGCCCTTCTCCAGGGAAGATGCTGCCAACTTATGATGACATGAAATCTGACTTGCCTGATGCAGTTCGTCTTGAATGCATGGAAACATGCATGAGTCTGTTTACTGGGTTTTTTTCTGTAGCAGATGATGCAAAAAGTTTTGTTATGCGGGATCCGGCTTGTATTGATTGCTTGTTTGATTTGTTCTGGGAAGAAGGCATGAGAAATACTGTTCTCGAACACATTCTTGAGCTCATGAAGGTATTTGACTACATTGTTTGATGTGCTAGCTTTTGGAAGATTTTGCAGCAACTGAACTTTGGCATATCTACCTTTTTAGACAGAACCGTCATCTCTAGAAGATGAGAAGGCTAAGCTACAGCTATGTTCAAAATACTTGGAAACCTTTACTCATATAAAGGAAAAGGAGAAAAGTTTTGTGCAATTGTCAATTGATCTACTAATTGGAATGAGAGAGATTGTCATGACTGATTCTGAGGTTAAATTTGACTTGTACTTTTCTTATCTTTTATATATTTTAAGTAATGGGACAGTGGCATGCAGTTATTTTGCTTAGTGGAATATCAATTTTTTATGAATTTTTGAGGTTGAATTAGGATAGAGGTTTCGAGATACTGATAGTTACATCTTGATTCTTCCTTGTGCGCCTCACTAAGTTTCTTTTTTTTGTTCTGTCTTGCAGTACTACCAGGGCTTGTTTCGTGATAGTGAATGCTTTTTGCATGTTGTGTCTTTACTGAATGGTAATCTTGATGAGACTTTTGGGGAGAATTTAGTCTTAAATGTCCTGCAGACTCTTACCTGCCTTCTTGCAAATAATGACAACTCGAAGGTCTTCTTATATTCTCTTTTTGCTTGGTTTATTAGTCAGTTGTTTTTAAAGAAATATCTCTTATTGTTTGGCATTGTGTATATATTTATTTCTCCGAGGTTGCATTTGTATTTTAAATTTAAATTTATCATTTGAATGTGAGCTTATAAATATTTCTACCAACAAAAATTGATTTGAAGTTTTATACCCATTGCAGGTATTTTAATAGTGAGCATTCATGCATTTTTTGAATCTCATAGACACTTCATGAAATAAAGCCTGGGTCGTAATATCATCCAAGTGATTTAAGAAATAAATTCAAGTATCTTAAAGAGAGCCTGGTGGAGCTTTTAAGAATTTAATTTTTGGACGGGTTGTTATCACATGTAGCTAAACTTCTACCGACTTTGTTTGTATTATACCATTTTTTTTTTTCAGTCCACCAAATCTAGAGATTTCACATGCGGTTTTTAATTATGAAAAACTGTGTCTAGTGTAGTTTATTCTATATAATCCAATATGGCACAATATATTTAGATATTGCTCAATCACAAATGAATGTCTAGTGCCGTCTTCGAATTTACATGCATTGTAATCATTTTACTTCTTGCTTTACTATCTTTGCAGGCTGCATTTAGAGCTCTAGTTGGTAAGGGTTATCAAACAATGCAAAATTTGCTCTTGGACTTCTGCCAATGGAGTCCAAGTGATGCGCTATTAAGTGCACTTCTTGACATGCTTGTTGATGGCAAGTTTGATGTAAAAGGAAACCCTCTTATAAAGGTGAAATTTTCTGAAGATTGCAAAAGATATGGTGTGAGAGCCATTTTTATCTTTTTATTTAAATGCATATTAGAAGAATATTATTATAATTGCTTTTATTATTATTATTCAAGTTGTTTTACTCACGTGGTTGCTCCTTTTTGGTTCAGAATGAAGACGTGATCACTCTTTATCTGAGTGTTTTACAGAAGGTTGGTATTTCATTTCTTTCATTTCTGTTGCGTGCTTTGATTATAAGTTGTTAAAATTTTTCAACAGCATTTCTCTTCCTTGTCTTTTTGTATAAATTTTTCAATCTCTATCATTACTTGCGACTTTGTGACTGGGCAGAGCAGTGACTCCTTGCGGCATTATGGGCTCGATATGTTTCTTCAGCTACTCAGAGATTCAATTTCCAACCGAGCTTCATGCGTTAGAGCAGGAATGCTTAATTTTCTTCTTGATTGGTTTGCTGAAGAAGAAAATGATAGTGTCATTTTGAAAATTGCACAATTGGTTCAGGTTATTGGTGGTCATAGCATATCAGGGAAGGATATTCGAAAAATTTTTGCTCTCCTTCGAAGTGATAAAGTTGGTGGTCAACAGCAGTATTGCTCGCTATTGTTGACTACTGTACTGTCAATGTTAAATGAGAAAGGACCCACAGCCTTTTTTGATTTGAATGGAAATGATTCAGTAAGTCTTTACATACTTCCAGATTGATATTGTGTAGCCTATATGCTGTTTGAAATAGTTTTGCATTACTTTATTGCTCATGTTGACGTGTGACTACAAGGAATTGCTCTTTGTTTTTGCTTGATTTTTAGTTATATTTTTAGCATTTGGGATGAGAGTAATTGGTTTATTGGTGTAATGATCCAGTAGATATCATGGATTCGGAGATGTGCAATGGTATAAATCTCGGGGACTTTGATGCTTAGTTGTGTGTGCTGCAGCAGAACAAACATTGCAGATCTAATATTTATTGTCAAACTTCCTCTTTATTGTATTACTCAAACTATAGACTGAAATTTTTCAAGCTAGATTGATTGGGCAGGAGTAGCACTATCATTTTTAATGTAATTTCAAACATGTTCGTGTTACCTATTTCTATGTGTCTATTAATATTTTCTTTGTGCTTTATGCACAATGTACGTCAAGAATTGACTATACTTTATATCTTGTGTTGGTGCTTTCTTTTTGATTTAGGTATTGAAATACACAGGTGAGACTGACAACTAAATTGTATATTATATAGCTGTGAAATTTTTGGAATTTGCTGATAACAGTTTTTCTTTTTGTACGGTTTTTCTTTTTTCTTATTAGCTATATACAGGAAATATATGTGCCTTTTGAATGCCTACTGTTTGCTACTTGACTACAATTCTCTTAATATTCTGGGTTAAGCTTGTTTATATTTTTTGTCTGTTTTTTTTCCAACATTGGATAGTTAACTTAGTTTTGTTGTGGGTTGTTTTTTGTTATAATTTTAGGCAATAGTAAAAATTTCCAGCTTTCCGCATTGCTTGCATGGTGGAAGTTTGCTAAGCAGGGATGCTACTTACTTTTCAACGTTGGATAGTTCACTTAGTTTTTCTGTACATTGTTTTTTATTGTAATTTTGAGCGATGGTGAATTTCCAATTTTCCACTTTGCCCCTTCATGGTGGATGCTTGTATGATGATCTATAGCTGCTTATTTTAGAAAAAAAATTATGTTCTGTTTCAGTAATATTTAACATTCTTGATCAAAGCACTTTGTGAGATGAGAGGCGGAATTATTATCTGTTTCTTTTTTCTTCACCTTTTTGGCGTGAATAAGGAGCAACCATACATTTTCAGAATGCTAATGTGCTAATCTGTGTTCTAGGGGATTGCTATCAAAACACCTATTCAGTGGCCTCTCAACAAAGGATTTTCCTTTTCATGCTGGCTTAGGGTGGAAAACTTTCCAAGAAATGGAACTATGGGCCTTTTCAGTTTTCTAACTGAAAGTGGAAGAGGATGTTTGGCAGTTCTTGGAAAGGATAGGCTTATTTATGAGGTAAAATTTTCTTGGGAGATTAGGATTCATCTTACTGAAAAATCCTTGCTGAGCTTTTATATATTTTTTCTAGTCTCATCAGAAACCTTTGGCAAAAACCATCTTGTATGTAAAATTTAAGCTACCGTGTTCATTTCTTTGGCAGTCAATCTATCTGAAGCGCCAGAGTGTTCAGCTACAGATTAACTGTGTGAGAAGGAAGTGGCATTTTGTGTGTGTTACTCATAGCATTGGAAGGGCATTTTCAGGGGGTAGTATGTTCAAATGTTATATAGATGGTCATCTTGTATCATCTGAAAGATGCAGGTTATATTAATAAGGATAAATAAATGATCTTTGAATTGAATAAAATCTTTAGAAGGATGTTCTTCTTCCTGACAAGCATTTTCTTTTATGTTTCAGTTATGCAAAAGTCAATGAGTTGTTGACTAACTGTCGAATTGGAATGAAAATTAATGAGCCTCGGAGTGAAGAGGATGCTTCCTCTGATCCTGTGCAAGATACTTTCTCTTTCCATGGTCAAATTGGTCCTGTTTATCTATTTTGTGATGCAATTTCATCTGACCAGGTCCATGGTATATATTCCTTAGGACCAAGCTATATGTACTCTTTTGATGATAATGAGTTTGATCCTGTATATGATAGTCCGTTTTCCAGTGTTATTCTTGATGCTAAAGATGGTCTAGCATCAAAAATTATCTTTGGAATAAATGCACAGGTTTTCCCTTTATTCAAGAAACTCTCACTTTATGTTAATATTTAGCAAAGGTAAAATTTGTTGGGTTCCTTTTTCAGGCAAGTGATGGGAATACTTTGTTTAATGTTTCACGAGTCGCTGATCCTGCATTGAATAAGAAGACATTTGAAGCTACAGTATTGGTTGGTACAAAGTTATGTTCTCGACGCTTGCTGCAGCAGATAATCTATTGTGTTGGGGGTGTATCTGTCTTCTTCCCGCTTATTGTGCAATCTGATAGATGTGAAAGTGATGGAGTAGGATCCTTTAAACAAGCATTTCTCACTCCCATAGCAAGAGATCGCCTGACAGCTGAGGTCATTGAGCTTATAGCTTCTGTGTTAGATGAGAATATGGCAAACCAGCAACAAATGAATCTACTTTCTGGATTTTCAATATTGGGATTTTTGTTGCAATCAGTTCCACCCCAGCAACTTAATATGGAAACACTTTCAGCCTTGAAACATTTGTATAATGTTGCTGCAAATGGTGGTATGCATCCCACCACAAAGCATTCTTTGGAGTGCATTATGCCAAGGACATTTTGTCAATTTGTTTTGAGGCAGAATGCAATCTTCTTGAATATTTTTGCATTTTTTAACTTGTTTTTTGCTTAAGAACTGTCTTATTTGCTTCAGGTTTAGCAGAGCTTCTTGTTAAAGATGCTATATGTAGCATTTTTCTTAATCCTTTTATATGGGTCTACACAACATACAAAGTGCAGCGTGAACTCTATATGTTTCTCATACAACAATTTGATAATGATCCAAGGTTGCTGTCGAGTTTGTGTCGGCTTCCACGTGTTATTGATATAATCCGCCAATTTTATTGGGATAATTCAAAGTCTCGATGTGCTATTGGAAGCAAGCCTCTTATTCACCCCATTACCAAACAAGTCATTGGAGAGAGACCTAACCAAGAAGAAATACACAAAATTCGTCTTCTTTTATTGAGCCTTGGTGAAATGAGCCTTAGGTATGGTTGCATGTTAGCAATTAGTCTTTTTTGGTTGTTATTGCTATCTTTTTTTTCCTTAATGCAGGCCCACGGATTCACATAATCTATTACTTCCCAAAGTATTTTTGATTGGTGTAGGTGATGGTCGATCAGGCTTTCCAATCAATTTAATCCTTTTCTAAATTGGGAGGGGATCTATTTTTTTTGAACATGGAGGAAGTTGTGAACTATATTTTAGTTTTATTTGATGCTGAATTACGGTATATGCAGGCAGAGTATTTCAGCTACAGATATCAAAGCTCTAGTAGCCTTCTTTGAGACAAGCCAAGATATGTCATGTATTGAGGATCTCTTGCATATGGTCATCCGTGCTCTTTCTCAAAAACAGCTGCTAATTTCTTTCCTTGAACAAGTTAATTTGATTGGTGGTTGCCATATTTTTGTCAATCTTCTCCAGAGGTATGGCAAAATTTGAAAAATGTTACACAAGCATAATTAATCTATTTAAAGTGGTCAAGCTGGAACACAATAAATAATAATTTTTCATTTGAGATTAAGGGTGATTGCATGATGAGTTGTAGCATGGTAATTATTCATTTAGAATGGTGTTAAAACATAATTAAATACTTCTTACTTGTTTCTTGTAGGGACCATGAGCCTATTAGGTTGCTTAGTTTGCAGTTCCTTGGAAGGCTCTTGGTGGGCTTACCATCTGAGAAAAAAGGGCCACGATTTTTCAGTCTTTCTGTTGGAAGATCAAGGTCTATTTCTGAAAGTCAGAAGAAGAGTAGCTCAAGGATGCAGCCCATATTTTCAGTTATCTCTGATAGGCTGTTCAGGTTTCCTCTGACAGATGATTTATGTGCCAGCTTGTTTGATGTTCTTCTAGGTGGTGCAAGTCCCAAACAGGTATCATGAATAATTTATAAATAGGATTTATCTTTCACTTCATTGATGTGTTTTTTTCCATATTGTTGGTATCCTTTTTAAAATAATATACATGCAGGTTTTACAGAAACATAGCTCAGTTGAAAAGCTAAAAAACAAAGGAAACGGCTCTCAATTTTTCTTGCCCCAGATCTTGGTTATCATTTTCAGATTCTTGTCTATCAGTGATGATGCATCTGTGAGAACAAAAATAATTAGAGATTTGCTTGATCTGTTGGATACAAATTCTTCAAATATTGAAGCTTTAATGGTACGACACCCTGAATAGTAAACAAATCTTGTTACAAATTTAATTTCTGATTGTTGAATACTGGAACAGGAGTATGGATGGAATTCCTGGTTAATTGCTTCTTTAAAGCTTGATGCATTGAAGGAATACAAAATTGAGTCTCATATCCATACTGAAAGTCAGTTACTGGAGCTGAATTTGGCAAGGAGTTTATTTTGCGTTGTTCTTTTTCATTATATTCATTCTGTTAAAGGTGGCTGGCAACACTTGGAAGAAACTGTCAATGCCATACTCCTGAATTGCGAGCATGTATGGCAGTTCTAACCAAATTCCTGCTTAGCTGGTGCAGTGTTTACTCCAATTTTCTCGACTCACTATCCTGAGGATGTTTCTCTTTTCCATTTTCTTTGTAGGGGGGTATCTCATATCGATCCTTGCTTCGCAATATATACGAAGATCTGATACAAACGCTTGTTGATTTTTCTTTTGAGGAAAATATTTTTGCTTCACAACCATGTCGGGATAATACATTGTATCTTCTGCGGTTAGTTGACGAGATGCTTATCTCTGAAATGGACTGCAAAATTCTGGTATGCTTTGTCCTGGATCTCATAAAACATGCTAGTAATTTCTTTCTTTATCTCACTCTTTCTTCACAAAATTATCAAGTTATACTTGAAGGTCTCAAATTTGCCTGATTAAGTTCAAGTAATAACTAAATGGTAGTCTGGTCCTATGCAATTCTTCTTTTATAATTAATATCTAAGGAGGCAATGATATTTTCAGCTTCTTTGATACTTCTTCATTGTTGGTTTCTCCTAGCAATATGCCCTAATCAAAATTCCGTACTGACCCTGAAGGAGTAAGTACATTGATTGTATTTATAAGACCCAGTTCTTTTCTTTGACTTGAATTAGAGATGGAATGACTTCTTTCTAATAGCTTATTCTGCCTAATTTTATGCAAAACATTTGAAGTATTGTTCTGAGATTTACGTTTACCACGTGCAAGGAAACATGGAGCATATGTAATTCTAATGAGGAATATTAAACACAAACCCTCATGCCAAAGCTGAATATGTTGATTGTGAAGTTTTCAGGAACCGAACAAACATTTGTGGGTACTGGGTGGTCCAATATCACATAGCCCAGTTTTGGACTCCGTGGCTTTCATACCATACTTGAGCCTAACTTCACTCCATATCGTACCCCAAAGAAGCTGTTGTTTTAACGTATTCATGGCTTTGTGCCTTATAATGTGGTATGCTAAAGAACATGAAACAGAAAAAACTGTAGAAAGAATCAGTGTATGACCATCGTATTGTAAAGTTTTGAAGTAGAAACCATGCCTTTTTTTAGATCCTTAATTTATGCTATTTAGTGTTAGTGAATAGCAGAATGCATGCATTTCGAAAGAAAGATGCTATAATTTTGTTGTTTATAGAATCGAAATGCACTTGTACTACCTGTTACAACTGTAGTAAGTAGTTAGTCCCTCTTAGTAATTCAGAGTTTTATGGTGAAGATGTGACAAGTATGACTGACAATGAGTCATTCATTACATTGATTTATACTTTTAGCAATTTATTGGTTTTTCCATATCTGCTTTTATTTTTAACTTTTGGGGGAGCAACATGCAATCAAGCTCATCTTTTCTTGCAGTTTCCAGCACATGGCTTTGACATGTCTGCTGATTCTTCAGAATTTGAAATTCAAAAGGATTTTGACGCGGCGTTTCGTGAGATTTTGCAAGAAGAATATGATAACCAAACATTTAGGTACTAAAGATGTTTTCTATGGAGCATCTTATTCTTGTTATTCCAATTTATTTATTATTTTTCTGATCAGAAAAAACTATGAACTTGCGAATTGGAAAAGAAAGGCCATTGACCCTCTGCTTGGAGCTTTTCTGTGCTTGACTTGTTTTACATGATATCTTCATTTATGCTTTTGTGTTTTTTTGGGATAAAATGAGTTCATGACCTCTAGAGGTCTCAGGTTCGAGTTACATACATGGATTAGGGATTTTTGTTCATATTAAATGTAATCACATTTGGGCAAATATTTTTTCAAAAAAAAAAAAGTTCTCATGGTGTCTTGTATTTGCGTGACATGTTGCCTCTGCTCTTTATCTTTTAGCAATCTTTGGGGTTATAAGCATCCGATCACACATGAAGAGGACCCAATGGATGATAAATGGTGGAAGTTGTATGACAACTTGTGGATTATTATCAGTGAGATTAATGGTAAAGGTCCAAGCAAGATGCTACCCAAACAGTCATCAACTGTAGGACCTTCCTTTGGTCAAAGAGCCCGTGGTCTAGTTGAATCATTGAATATTCCAGCTGCAGAAATGGCTGCTGTTGTTGTTTCAGGAGGAATAGGCAACGCATTGGGTGGAAAACCATCGAAAACTGTTGATAAAGCTATGCTGCTAAGAGGGGAGAGGTGCCCGAGAATTGTTTTCCGTCTTACTTTTACATACCTTTGCATTTCTTCTTTAGAGAGAGCATCAAGATGTGTGCAACAGGTCATTTCACTTTTACCTTGTCTTCTTCCAGCTGAGGATGAGCAAACTAAGAGCAGATTGCAGTTTTTCCTCTGGTACAATATCTTTCACGCCAACTACATTCCCATAATTTTTCAATTAAGAATATCTTATTGTTAGTTTCTCAGCAAAGATTTTGGCTTTTTCTTGTTTCCCTATGCTTAGGGTTTTGCTTGCTATAAGGTCCGAATACGGGGTGCTAGATGATGGTGCTCGTTTTCATGTTATATCGCACTTGATCCAGGAAACCATCAGTTATGGGAACACAATGCTTGCCACTGCTATTGTAGGGAGAGATGACTCTTCTGATTCCAGCAGTTACTTCAAAGATACAGGTTCAATCTACAATCTGATTCAGAAGGATCGCGTCCTTGCAGCGGTGTGTTTCATCAATTGTTTCTCATCTTCATGTTTTGCCAGAACCCTTTTTCTTGTGAACATTTCATTTGAATTCATTTTTTTTGGCAAATTATATTTATTGTTGCTTGAAACCACACTAGCACGCCATTTGGTCCCACAAATAAATTTGAGAAGCATGCCAGTGGCCAATTTGGTTTTATATCTAGAAACAATTTTAATATTTAGCGGTCAAACCTTTCTGAAGTTGCCCCTGCACTTGATGAAAAGTAGATCTGGTTGGTTTGTCTGTATATTAGAAGGAAGACAAACAAAAACAGTTGAGGGACATATGGTTTGAACTTGGGTCTTTTAGTGCCAATACGGACTCTTTCCGAGTAAGTTTCAGGAACCAATTGGAACAGGTATGATGGTATCTCATGTGTGTCAGCCATAGATAAATGTAAACGAACAGAAAATACAAATATCGAAGGTCACAGGGTTGAAATTGGATCTTGTAGAGTCAATGTGGTCTCTTTTCCACTAAGTTTTATAAACCTATAGGCCTAGATATGTGATAATTTTTTGCTTTTAAAATATAGCTAGATCTTTAATACATATACTATGTAAAGATTCACATCAAATTGAATATTAACAACCTATTCCAGGATTTGAATGTTCATCCACATGCAAAAACCACTTTTTTTTGTGTCGATCATTTATGTCAAGTGGCGAAATTCCATTGCCACGTATCTTAAATAATATTTCACTTTAATCGTATAAAATACAGTTTAAATTTTCTGTTTTTCTCCTCAGGCCTCTGACGAATTAAAATATTTGAAGATGTCAATATTTGACCGCTCTAAGCAGTTAGTTGAGCTTCGCACTAGGATGGAGGAGAATATTTCTGTAGAAACTGCTGATAAGAAAGCTTTCGAGGATGAGATACAGAATGGCTTGAATGTTATACTTGCATCAGATGACAGTAGACGAGCAGTGCTTCAATTCGCTCACGAGGAAGATCAGCAAAATGTCGCTGTAAGTTCTTTCCTGCTCCATGGAACACATTTTTTTCACTCATCAAGGTCTCATTGCTTATATTTTTCAGGGAAAATGCTGAATATTTTTTTTTGTTTTATGCTTTCCACTTGTTCATTCAGGAAAAATGGATTCACATGTTCCGTGCTTTAATTGATGAGAGGGGTCCTTGGTCAGCCAATCCTTTTCCAAATAATGTGGTGACACATTGGAAACTTGACAAGACAGAAGATGCTTGGCGACGTAGGCCGAAGTTAAGACGAAATTATCACTTCGATGATAAGTTATGTCATCCTCCTATTGCCTCTGCGTTTGAAAATATTGTTCCTGTTAATGATCATCATAAAGCCAGTTTTGTTGGCCATATGCCTGAGCAAATGAAGCAGTTTCTGCTGAAAGGAGTGCAAAGGATAACTGATGAAGGAACCTCAGAAGCTATGGATGATGATGCTGAAAATAGCTCCCAAAAGGGATCTATCTGTGATGATTCTTCTGAAAGTCAGTACTCGGATGCATCTAAATTAAACAATGATCAGAAGGATGTTTTGCAAGACATACCAGACTCTTCTTTCTCTTCACAAGAGACAGAAACTAGTGAGGTATGATGCTAAACTAAGCTTGAGAACAAGTGGCAATATTGTCACATTCTAATGTGGGTTTTTGTTCCAGGTTCTTACATCAGTTCCATGCGTATTTGTGACTCCAAAAAGAAAGTTGGCTGGAAAATTGGCAGTCATGAAAAATTTCTTGCACTTTTCTGGGGAGTTTTTAGTTGAAGGAACTGGGGGATTATCTGTTTTTAAGAACTTAGATGTTTCTACAAATTCTGATGTTACCAAGCTTGAAGAAAGACCAAGATCTCTTAAGTGGCCCATGCATGTTGACTTTCTCCTGAAGGGGGTTTCGATTGATAATGCTGAGACACTAAATGACAGTGTACATCAAAGACAATTTAAACAAATTAAGAGGCACAGAAGGTGGAATATTGGCAAGGTGAATAATCTCTAGTAAATTTCATTTTGTTTTTAGTTTATATGTTTCAGTTAAAACTTGATTTTTCTTTACTTTTTTTCTTCCTTTTCTTTCACAGATAAGAGCTGTCCATTTGACACGCCATCTACTTAGATATACCGCTATAGAGATCTTCTTTAGAGATTCAGTAGCTCCGGTTTTTTTAAATTTCGCGACACAGAAAGATGCAAAAGAAGTTGGGAACTTAATAGTAGCTACTAGAAATGAGTTCCTGTATCCAAAAGGAAGTAGTAAGGACAAGAGTGGAACCATTATGCTTGTTGATAGACGTGTATCCCTGGAGATGGCAGAAATTGCCAGAGAAAGCTGGAGAAGAAGGGATATAACAAACTTTGAATACTTAATGATTCTCAACACACTTGCAGGAAGATCATATAATGATTTAACACAGTATCCTGTTTTTCCTTGGATTTTGGCTGATTATACCTCTGAGGTACTAGATTTTAATAAGTCATCAACCTTCCGGGATCTCTCTAAACCTGTTGGAGCACTTGATTTAAAACGTTTTGAGGTTATACTTCTACTTGGTCATTTTAGAATGTTGGTTCAGGAATGTGCATTTGTCATACTTTTTTTATAACTTGTATTCTTTTATTCATCCTTAGGTGTTTGAAGACAGATACCGTAATTTTTCTGATCCAGATATACCTAGGTGACCTTCTCAAACCATTTCAGGAATACATTAATCTATTCTGTGTTTTGTTAACCTAATGCGCAATTGTACTTGCTTTGTCTTACAGTTTCTACTATGGCTCTCATTATTCAAGTATGGGAATTGTGCTGTATTACCTTCTTAGATTGGAGCCTTTCACGTCCCTTCACCGTACTTTACAGGTACTTGATTAAGTTTATCTCATTATATCAGTAGTTGAAGGATCGCAATCTCAGAGATTGAACTTAAATGGTACAAGTGTATGAAATAATATCGTGAACAGGATGTGGTATGCATTAGAGTATTTATTCAAATATGATGGCAATCCCTAAAATGTATGAGATCAAGAGTAAATTCTTTTTACATAATTGAAATCATCTTTCTTAGATAGAAATTTTCCAGCATAGTAATAGTTTTTGCCATTTTACAAGAAAAATTAATAAACTTACTGGATATTTTCGAAGTAATTTCATTCATTTACTCCATTGTTATGCTAGTAGGAATTCATCGTAACATTCTTATATCACCTGTAGTTATTTGTGATTTGTTCTTTCACTACATTGATTCACCACCATGAAGTTCAACCAGCTTTGTCTTAGAGGTAATTGGGAGGCGCAGGTCTCTTTCATGTGATGTAGCTTTCCTTATTGCAGTTACTTCATGTGGTGCTCACTCCTTTCTATGTTATTCCTACCAGATTTGGCTATGTTAAATTTTGTGAGTTGACATTTTCTGAAGAATGAAACTAAAATGCTAGAAATTGTATCTTCAGTTCTATGTGTGCACAATGAAAATGTTTCATACATCACTTCATATTCGTGAAAATTCTGATTTCATTATGTTTATATGAATCTATATTGTATCCTTCTCCAGTACCTTAGTACACCTTTGTTTTTTCCTCATTAGGGTGGTAAATTTGATCATGCTGATCGTCTATTTCAAAGCATTGAAGGCACGTATAGTAACTGCCTGTCTAATACAAGTGATGTGAAGGAACTTATTCCCGAGTTCTTCTACATGCCAGAGTTTCTTGTTAACTCAAACTCTTATCATCTTGGGGTCAAACAGGATGGGGAACCAATAGGTGATATTTGTCTCCCTCCATGGGCCAAGGTATGTGATTTTTGTCTCTTTTTTTTGTTCAAAGTGTATTGAAGTTTGTTATATATACATATAAACAAAGATGAAATACTATCTAGTAAACAAAGGTGAGTTGTGCATGGAGGATGCATTTTCTTCAAGTATAACTAACAGAAACAAGCAACATAGGAAAACCAAATTAAAAAAGCACTACAAATCTGATTGACTAATATCTTACCGCATTGCAATCCGTCGAAGTACTTGCCACAAGTTGTAGAAAACCACCCTGCCTTAGGAAACCAACTAACCCTTAACCCCACACAAGGTGTCGGCTATATAGATCTTTTGACACCATGAAGCTCTGTCTAATGCCAAATGATCATCAATACCTAGCAAAGCATATCTCTTAAAATAGTTTCACCTTGCTTCATGAAACTCAAAAAAAAATTATCCAAAAGATGCAAGCTGTTCCTTCCAGTGGTTCAAAATACCCTTAGCAAGAATACATTCATACAGTTCCAAATTATTTCAGTATGTGATCCTTGCATCATATTTGAGCAAAAGAAATGTATTCTAAGTTAAAAGTAGCTAATAGATTTCTTTGTCTCCTGCGGATGCTTGATTTCATGTTTAATTAATAACCATGAAACCATAAACAACTTTCTCTACATGGATGCCAGTGTTGATGAATGAAAAGGAACTTCATATATCTCATTCGGCCTTGCATACACATGCAACTCTTATGTCTGTATCAAGACACGTTCAGATTATATATTGTTCTTGGGAATATAATGTTAAGTAAAGTTGTGTATAAACTCGGTTAACAATCCAAATTAGAGAATTTGGATCCTATCCGAGATAAATAGTTTGAAGAGGTAAAAACTAGAAACTGAAATGATTATATGAAACTCAATCAAATCACTAGAACAACTTTATATTTGCAATTGAAAAATTGTTGGAAAACAGGTATGACTGGCTGAAGCGATATAAAGTAAACCTTTGTAGGGACTGATTTGACTATTGTAAAACAAATTAAATGAAGATAATTAACTGCCATGAAGCAATGGTTGAAGATTTGCCAATTAAATAGTGTTGCAGAACCAGTCCATTATTGCAGCTATCCTGCATTATAACCTATTTTTCTCTATCATATATTCTATTATTTGCCATAATGCTAGTGGAGTGTATGGACACGTGAGTCAATATATTTATGCATGTTCCTTCGAAAGTTTGGCTGGAAATATTGGATGTGCTCCAACTAATTAAGACTAGAATACAGAAAAAGGGGTGTGGGGACATCTGATGAGCCCCAACTAATCAAGACTATGCTATGAAATGTGGTTGATAGGACATGGAAGAAAAGTAACTGGGAGTAGAGAACATGGAATTTGAACTAATGATCCTTGGCTTTTAACCAAGCTTTGACAAGGATCATGTCCTACAGACACAGGACAGAGAATAGTGTTAGTGTACCATAACATGAATAATAGCTGTTCAATGAGTCCAGAAATTGAAAAAATCCCAATTTTATTGCAAAACCAACATCTAAAAAGTTTGTTAATGAAGCTCCTTGAATATTATACTTCATATTTTGGAGTTTGTGGTTCTTTATTAAAAGCAGTCATCTTTGCTCAGATACATCAGAACCGGCCTGTAAAGTTAAATGAAAGAAAAATGTAAAACTGTGCACTCTGACAAATTGTTCAATTGTCTTTGATTGTCATGCTGCATCATGAAGTTAACTTGATTAAAGACTCTCAAACCTCTTCAAAGACATGCTTCATTTTCATCCTTATGCCAATAAGAAGGGGACTCTATTACACTTTCGTTCCTGAAGACTGCTTCACAGTCTTCTTTAATATTATTAATTCTGTTTTATTGTTTTTCATATCATTAGCCATACAGATTGAAATTTGTAAGCAATAACATTTGATATTGGTGCTAGACAAGTTATAGGATTTCTTTCCTATACATGTCATGCAATTGCGTGTAATTTTTTCTCTTTGTCCACAAATAGTAGTCTGGAAGAATGAAAGAACGAGATGGGACGAAAATATTAGAAATCGTTGTTTGGTCCCATGAAAAATATATAAGGTCATATGGAGTGGAAAATAAGTGCTCAGTGCACCCCTTATAAAGTGGCAATGGTCTCATAGGATTATTCTCTTGAAATATGAGATTTTCCATAGAAGTGATATTGAAATCTCTTGTATTAAATATTTGGGCTAGCAAAGGGATGAGAAGGGATTGAAATTTCAGATTAGAAATGTGGTGTTCCTTCATCATTATTTTTCACAATATACAAGTCTATTAATTATGATTGATGTCAAATAATTTACTCATACTACTTTCTTTTTGTCTGGGAGCAGGGTTCAGCTGAATTATTTGTAAATAAGAATAGAGAAGCCCTGGAAAGTGAATATGTTAGTTCTAATCTACACCACTGGATTGATTTGGTATTTGGTTACAAGCAGCGGGGAAAACCAGCTGTGGAGGTACTGCTAGATTATTTTATTTATCTGTTCTTATTCTGAATGCTACTCCCTCCATTCCCATTTTAATTGTCTCTTTAGCCTTTTCATCCCTTCCCATTTTAATTGTTATTTCTTAATATTTTCCCTTTTTCTTCCATTTCTAGCCTTAATAACAACAATTAATTTCCTTCCCTATGTTTAAGATCTCTTTCAATTCCACCCATATTAATAACAATGAAAATATTTTACTATGTTTAAAAGATTTATTTCATCTCTCTTTCAATTATATCCGTATTAATAATAAAGAATTGATTAATCAATTAATCAAAGTAATAAATACAAAAGGTTAATTTAGTCTTTTTGAATCATTTCTTAAATTTAGGGCAAAACTCTGAAAAGACAATTAAAATGGGATGGAGGGAGTATTACTTAGTTTGGTGCTCACGATTCAAATGACATGAAATTACAGGCTGCAAATATATTCTATTATTTAACATATGAAGGTGCTGTTGATCTGGACACCATGGAAGATGAGCTGCAGAGATCAGCCATTGAGGACCAAATTGCAAATTTTGGCCAGACACCAATTCAGATTTTTCGCAAAAAACACCCAAGAAGAGGGCCACCGATTCCAATTGCCCATCCATTATACTTTGCACCTGATTCTATTAATATGACATCCATTGTAAATAATACAAATTATTCATCATCAGCTGTGTTATACGTTGACGTATTAGACTCAAGTATAATTCTTGTAAACCAAGGCCTCACATTGTCAGTAAAGTTGTGGCTGACTACTCAATTGCATTCTGGTGGAAATTTTACCTTCTCGAGCTATCAGGTGAGTTTTATTTTTTTCCTTTAGGTTTCTAACTTGTCTATACATGTATTCTTATATTTGTTCAGGATCCACTTTTATTGATTGCAACTTGTCAATTGCAGGAACCTTACTTTGGAGTTGGTTCTGATGTTCTCACTGCTCGAAGAATTGGCAGTCCTTTGGGTGAAAATATGGTTCTTGGAGCACAATGCTTTGCAACGATGCAAACACCAAACGAGAACTTCTTGATCTCATGCGGAAATTGGGAGAACAGTTTCCAAGTCATCTCCTTAAATGATGGAAGAATGGTGCAGACTATTCGACAGCATAAAGATGTGGTCAGCTGTGTGGCAGGTAATAGTTTTTGGAAGAAGTCCAAACTTACTCCAAAAGTCAGTTGAGTTTTTTGTCGTCCATTTTTGTTCATTTGTGCAGAATTCCTCTCATGGTGACTGAATTTGTTAAAAAGCAATCCCTTTTATATGCAAGTAGCGAGGTCCAAGTTTACTATGATGAAAGCACGGCACATTTTGATTGTTTTCCACATATCTTTGCTCATATCGAAATTGCAAGATACAAGTGTAGGTAGGCCTACTGTAGTTCCCAGTAGAATGGAATGCAATATATATGATATTATTGTATCAATGGAATCGCTGCTTTTAAATTATAGAAGACTTCATGAACTTTCTCTATTTTATAGTATACACGACCCCCTTCTGAAGTTTATCCCACTTCAAAGAAAGTATTTGCACTCAGCTTTGATTCAAACTGTATGGAATATTAGTTGATTAAGTTCCCAAGTACGTTAATTTTTGTTTTAAAAAATTGCATTAACACAAAAAATCTCCACCCCACCCAACCCGTACGTGGACTCGAACCTGTGACCTTTAGGATTACATATTCTGTCTCAACCATTAGGTTAAGACATTTGCCACCCGACTATGTTATTTATCTTGGATTTGTACTCTTAACATTTTAGAGCCTTCAAAATATCTGATGCTTGCAGAAGTCAAATGATTATCTTAGCTTAATTATGTGAATATGAGAATAACCATGGCATCAAATATAAGTTCATTTGCGTGACACCTGTATACCAGACTTTCAAGTATAGGACACATTGTGGAAACATTTTATAGTTAGATATTAGTACTAGGCTTACGTTAAAACTAGATTTGTGGGTGCCCTTGGACAAACTCTACATTGTATAAAACTATAAAAGTGTTATATGCAACACTGGAAGTTTTGAGCCATAGTCTAGTAATGTGACATTATCATATGATATATTTATCTCCTGTTCGAATCTACTTGCTTTACCTCTACATAATGGTTTAATATATAATGTTCTCTTTTTTTAGCTCATTCCAACCTAGTTATTTCTTAAAAGTACCTTTCCATCTGTTATTGAATTATTTGAATAATGTGCAGTGACAGATGATGGTAATATTCTTGCAACTGGAAGTTACGACACTACAGTCATGGTGTGGGAAGTTGTTCGCACTCGTGGCATGGAAAAGAGAGTCAGAAGCACACAAACCGAAGCGTCTCGTAGAGAACATGTCATTGCTCAAAGTCCTTTTCATATTCTATGCGGGCACGACGATATAATCACTTGCCTATATGTCAGTATAGAGCTCGATATAGTCATCAGTGGTTCAAAAGATGGGACTTGTGTTTTCCATACCCTGAGGGAGGGAAGGTACATAAGATCTCTACGTCACCCTTCAGGGAGTGCATTGTCAAAGCTTGTGGCCTCGCTACATGGCCGAATAGTATTTTATTCTGACGATGATCTCAGCCTGCACCTTTATTCCATCAACGGGAAACACCTAGCAACTTCCGAATCTAATGGGCGTCTCAACTGTATCGATCTCAGTAGATGCGGTGAGTTTCTGGTTTGTGCAGGTGACCAAGGGCAGATAGTCGTGCGCTCTATGAACACACTTGATGTTGTGAAGAAGTATAATGGTATCGGAAAGGTTATAACTTCTCTGAAAGTAACCCCGGAAGAATGCTTCTTAGCTGGGACCAAAGACGGAAGTCTTCTTGTGTATTCCATCGAAAATCAACAACTTCGCAGGACTGGGGCTCCTCGAACTGTGAAAAGTAAAGCTTCTGCAACATCGTAGATCTAAATTGAAGACCAGAGTTGTGTTGCTGATAGCTTCTGTTTTCCCATAGTCTCTGGTAAGCCAGCGGGACTCGTTTTTATCTCTTTTCCGTTTGAAGTGAGATCTTTTTTGTTTTTTTTGGCTCTTCTATCTAATGTTTTCATTTGGTCTAAAGAGGTGGTAAAATTTCCAAAAGGTCAAAAAATTTCCGAAAGAGGGTTTAAAAGCTTCCTATGTGCTCCTATGATTTTTTGGCTTGTAAAACATTTAGTTTACCTGCCAGAACTTGGGCACATAAAAGGTTCTTGAAATAAATAAACGCAGGTATAGGTGCAATACAAAAGAAAGATACTTAAAGAGAGGAAAACATTCAAATGTCTCTTCGTGAACAGTTAAAACTATCAAATATTTTTTATGTTTGGAATCATCTGTTAGTCTTTTAGTTTAATTGCACTCTGTAATTCGGGTTGGCATTAGATGGTTGTAAGCGTATCATGTATTTGCTCGAGTGTTATGACCTATTTCCAATGTAATCTATATTTGTTACATATTTGCTTGTGTCAACATAACACGATTTAAGCTGCACCAGTATGCGGTTAATTTTTATCTAGTGTTTATACTAAGATGTGTCCCTATTTACCTATTTCTAGTATTTGACATGCAGAATGAGGATTTCGATTGATGAGATGGTGGCCAGTGGGAGATAGAAAGAATTCACATCTCCATCTCATATGGGGTGCATCTATGGAATTCTGATGTTAGAAAGGTATTAACTTTGAAATCAGCATTAACAAACAAACTTATTAGAGATCTGGCTTTCATATACACAGACAATGCGGTATAATAGGCTCTTTCCGTAGCAAAAGGAGAGATGAGCAAATATTGGCTCATGCTTTATTGTTTGTATATTGTGTTCTTGTATTGTAACATTGTAGTGTATTAGGCTATTGTTAGCAACAAAACAATGGCACCTCAGCTTTCTTTCTTCTACTTCTTCTATATGGACATTTTGTGGAGGGCCGCTTTCGTGGCCTCCATTCCATAAATGGGAATATGCGAATGTGATTTTCAAAGAAAGAATTGTGGAAACATCAGGTAGGTTTGTAAATGGCTGAAATGATGGACTCGTTATTCTGACTCGATAAAAGTTTGGTTCAACTTGATTTGTTATTGAGTGGTTCACGAATACGGTTTTTGGGCCCAGCTAAGCACAAGCTCAACTCGAAACTGAACGGTTTAGGTATACAAGGGTATGATTTTAAATTAATAACTCTTTTATTGTGGGATCGTTTATCAAAGCTCCAATTTGGGGGTTCTCCATGTACGGGCAAAAGTCTCCAGAACACCAAGGAACTTCTACTTCATCTGAAGACATCTAGCTTGCATTTAAAATTTAATTAATGTCACAGATTTGTACTATTTCACAGTTTTCCTTGCAAGAATATAACTGAATCCAATGATACAAACCCTACAATTCCATTTTACTATTTTACAATATGATGAGTCTCAGTTTTGTATGTTTCCTGAATGCTTATTCTGCTGTAGGTACCAAACAACCTCATCCACATACCGATTGTTCTTAACCCTATCTCCAAACAAGCTCCTCTCCTTCACCAACTCGCCTGAGTTACCCACTTTTGCCCCATTCACCAACTCAGCCACCGAGTCAGACGTAAATTCCCCACTTAAGCTTTTTCCCCTCCAACAGCCTTGCATTTAGCCCCTGATCATTTAACACGGGAAAAAGAATCAAAGCCTTGTTTAACGACAGCCCTTCGATAACCGAGTTCCAGCCACAGTGAGTCAAGAAAACACCTACTGAGTTGTGACTCAGTATCTTCACCTGCGGAGCCCATCCCGAGTACACAACTCCACGATCCTTAACTCGTTCCTCGAACTCATCCGGTAGCATTTCTAACACGCTCTGAGTTGACCTGGGTGGATCCTTCAGCGCCCAAATGAAATCCGATTTTGATTTCTCCAGCCCAATCGCTAATCTCTTCAATTCTTCTCCAGTTAATGATGCCTCTGTACCTAAAGCAACATATACAACTGATTTCGGTTCTTTCTTATGCAGCCATTGTTGGATCTCCATCCAGTTTTCATTTATGCTTTCTTCTTCTTCGTCTTCTTCTGATGGAGGCAAGAATCCAATTGGAATTACAGGTTTGTCTGTCAACTTTGAGAGAACATCAAACCACTCCGGTTCAAATTCCGGCGAACTTCTTATGATAATAGCATCAGCTTTTCCAATTGCAAAACCGAATCGAACAGAGTCGGTAGGACCTGAAGTATCCTCTTCCTTTTTCTCAATGTATTTCGTAACCTCGTGGATCCGGTACTTGATATCGGATTCAATCGGAATCCAATCGGGGACCACGGTGAAGTCCACGGCGGCAGAGCGGGGATCTATGCCTCTCATAAGCAACGACGGCGGGCCAATAAAAGACAGAGTTGCAGCGGAGAAGAGACTAAAGAAGGCAGTTGAAATACCTAAATCGGAGCAGAGAGGAGGAAGCCAGTGAGAAGGATAATCGTAAATAACCCAGACTGGTTTTGAAGATTGAAGGAAGGCCGTTAATGGAGGTTGAAGCAAGTCAAAAGCCTTCTTTAGGAGCTTTTGTTTGTTGTAAGGAATGTCAGCTGTGTTCTCTATATCGGACGGCAAGCCGGGGACGGAAGGTAAAGGAAGGGAAATGAAGGAAATGGAAGAGGAAAGGTGTTTGGGCAATTGAGGAAGGCGATTGAGGTTTTTGGGAGTTGAGATGAAAGAAATTGAAAGGCCTTTTTGAGCTAAAACAATGGAGAGTCTTAGAAATGGAATGAGATGTCCCATAGCTAGCCATGGAAATACTGCTATCTGAAGTTTGCTGTGGTTTGCCATGGCTGGAGTTAGGAGCTTTTCAGTGTGGGAAGAAGGTGGTGGAGGGTTTGTAATGGCTATTTTGAAGTCAGAATTTTTTTTTTCGGAATTACTATTAATTATTTGTCAAAAATTTGGGTTGGTAATTGATTGAAATTTTAATTTATTTGTTTATAAGTTTATAATTCACTACATTTGTCATGACATTGGTTAACGATTTTCAATCGTAATTCATTATTTTTTTTAATGTTCAAACTAAATTCCAACTATAAAAGTCAGAAAATGAGTCAATGTCTACCTTAAGCTTTTTAATTTAGAACCATGTATTTGTATGAGGAATGATAAAAGTTAAGGAATGACACGAAGTAATATTTATTTTTAATTATGTCTAAAACAATAGATTTAATTTTTTTTCTTATAATTATACAAGTTTACATTTTAATATAATGTCTATTATACCATATTTATTTATTGAAATTGCAACGTTTTTTAATATGATAATTTTATATAAATTTTTTATATTGATATTATATCATTACATCAAATATATATACAAGTAAAAACATTGTGACTCGCATAATGCATGTATAATATCCATTACACTAACTAGAAATTTGGTAGTATAAGACGCACTGTACCAATATACAAAAGGTTTTATGTTAAAAACCTAGGAGAAATATAGTAGAAACCTATAAAGATCTGTTAGAAACCTAATTCTAATAGATTAAACAAATTTTCAATGAAATATAAGACATATGTTTCTACTAACTATCTAACAAATTGATCAAACTTTAAAAAAATGTATAATTTACCAACAATCTGTTAAGAATCTAATAGATTAAAATACATATTGAATACTTGTATATTTTTTCCGAAAAAGTATATCCATTATAATGGATGGTATTTCAAAAAAAATAAAACAGGTAAATAACTTTAAACCCATATATGTTAAGAAAATGAATGATTCGAAACATAGATAAAAAACAAAATAAAATATTTTAAATGCAACATGACACAAACGCAAATACTTTGAAAAGGCCATATGTATGAAATTTTCAAACTTGAAATTTGTCAATATGTAACTGCCATAATTTTGGGCAAAATAGTTTGGAAAGATTGACTTATTTTGTAATTAGCCCGTTATAAAATGTATTGGTCTAAATTTCTTCCCCTAATTCTCCATTGAAAAAAAAAACCATTTTCTATTAAGCCTAGTCCACTCCCGTTAAAATTCAAGTTTTATGGGTAGTGTCGTTTTATAGACTCGATGAAAAATAATTATACTTATTATATATATATATATATATATATATATATATATATATATATATATATATATATATATATATATATATATATATATATATATATAT
>CATIWQ010377509.1:0-13200 GCA_949673415.1 Euphorbia schlechtendalii
TTTCAAAGTATTATGGCTATAGTTTCCCTACACTTTAAACACACTCAATACTTATAGGACTTATTCGAGATTTGCATATAGAACTCATAGTAAGAATACCATTAGATATTACTCCACTTAAACTTATCGGAAGCATTAAACTAAAACTATATAACTTTTACTAATTCATGTTGCATCGAAATATAAATCGAAACTACTTGGAATGCTGCTCTCGAATGTTACTCACCACTCATCCCTGCCAAAAATGTTGTGCTACTAACGCTCAAATTCAACATGCGCTCAATTTTTGCACTAATATCAAACTTGTAAAACCTAACACTCACAATAACCTTGGACAATTGTTAGTAAAGTATAAGAAATGATAATGTATAAGTTGCACAAAAATCAACAAAAAATTTTTAAGTTCTTCTATTTTTTTAATTTTATTAATTTTTTTAGATTTTACGAGATTTTTACAATTTCCCCCCACACTAAAAAACATAATGTCCTCGTTGTGAGAGATTTTATTAAAAATGAAAAACTAAACAAACAACTAACTAGTCTAAAAAAATTTGAAAAAGAAAAGTAAAGAGAAAACCCATTCTATTGAGAAGGAGAATCCAGGGCCCATGTTGTGATCGCGATGGCTTGTCGCAATCGTGATTTCCTTCAAAACAAGAACAGAAGGTTTTGTTGTATAACGTCACGAGCGTGAGATGTATGTCGCGGCCATGAACTTCCTTAATTCTTCAAATTCTTCAAATTTTAGACTTTGTACCTAGAAAAACTTAGAAAACAAATGTATTAAATATAATTGCCTTCCTCGGATAATTCGATCTCTAGAATGCACTTGCCTTCCCTGGCAACGGTGCCAAAAACTTGTTTGATACTTTTCCACTGATAAGCTTAATATCTTTATGGTTCCAAAAAGATGTTCGTGAGACTTGGCTATACTCGTTCAGTAAGACTTATACTTATTAATAATGCCAAAAACTTGTTCACGAAAAAGGTAGGTGTTGTCAATACCCCTTATCACATAGAAAAAAGATGATAACTGCAAGTATACATTTGCGATGTAGTTTTAAAATATATCGATCTCACAGGGAAGGACTAGCTCTAAAGATTAACAATGAAAGACAAAGTAAAGGAAAATAAAAATAGTTTTGAGATTTTTGGAAAGGGAAGATCAGAATGACAAGTTGAGTAATATAGATGTGATAGATGAGAGATTCTAAATACATAGATTTTCACTACGAATAAGTACAGCAGAAAAAACATGCAAGTTCAACAAATATGTTACACCCAGATGTTCAATGATTCACCGCAGAGCAACAAATGAAATAACGTTTCTAATCCTAGCGCAAACGAGATAAGACTATTAAATAAACCTGGACAACGTCAATACTATGCTTAGTACGGGGTCGCTCTCACATAACCATATTTACAAGTTACCATTCCAAAAATGTTGGCTCACTAAATAGCATTATATCACAGATCCAGTGATTATACATGATATTGTTAACCCCGAAACTACTCTTAAAATTAATGCCAACGCATATAACTTGATTAACATAAAAGACTTAGTACAGAATACACATAATGACACAGAAATATCATAAACTTCAAAATAGAAAGTATAAATAGAAAGCAAAGCAAAGTTGTAAGGTATGCAAGTGAAGGCTATCAAACCGTATCCACTCTTTAATGGGAGTCGTCAATTCCCGCAATTCCTGCATCTGCTTTGAATTCATTCTCGGCCCATACAGAACCTCCACTAGGATGCTATTCCATGCGAATATCGAACAAACGAATATTGAAGAATGAAAACTTTTATTGATAAGTGATTTGCAAGTACACTTATACAACAATCACTCGAGAATATAGAGAAATCTAGTGATCGATACAAGGATTCGAATCACTTAAACATTTTCTCGCTAACACTTAAGAACGTAGCGAACTCTCTATCTATACACACTATATCTCTCTCTAATTTCACTCTAATATTTTCCTCTCTGGTGTGCTGCCTGAAATTGAAGAGGATTGAAACCTATTTATAGAGTTTGAAGGGTTGCGTCTATCCAAACGAAGGGTTGTGTCCATTGGTGAAAGATTGCATCTCTTCATTGTGATTGGTTGAGAAGCTTTGATATAATCCATAATGGATAAGCACTTTTTCATGATTGGTTGACTCTTGATAGGTGTCTGTTCGTTGGTAGTTGATTGTGGTTGATGGCAGTTGATCATGCTTATCTGGCGGTTGTTAGTTAAAAAGATAATACAAGAAAACCGTCCATGTCACGACCACGATATACATGTCACGATCGTGAATCTTTGATTGGCAATCTTCTATTTCTGAAGTAAACAAGTCACGACCGCGAATGATTGTCGCAACCGTGAATTGAGTTTTACTCAGAATTCTTCTTGTAACTTCACCTATCTTCGACAACTTTGATCCTAAGCCAAATCTTTAATTTCCACGCATCTTTTTGTACCTTTTTCATTCTTTTTTCTTAGAATTCCACTTTTGATCATTTTACTCCCAAGATTTACCTAGTATCTGCATTTGCATAAAAACAACTACATACCACGTGAAATCTTTTATATGAAGTATAAAAATGACTAAAACTACAATGTTTATTTTATAAAATTAATGTGAGAATAAGTGTAATTCTACACTTATCACGGCCCAATGCCATAAAGAAGGAGTCAGATCGTTGAACATGTTAACAACTCCATCACACGGATCACCATCATTCGTGGGATAATCAAACGAGAAAAAATACTAAAGACAAAAAGGAGTCAGGTTGTTGAACACGTCAACAACTCCTTCACATGGCTCGTTACTATTTGTGGGGAACTCATCGCACCATCGAAGGAAACGCCAATAATCAAGACTCATCACCGAGTACACTTCAAGCTAGCAAAGCGGTGCGAGTACCAACCAAAGGAGCGATTTTCGGGACACCCTTGAATTTCTTATCAAACTCATTTCTTCCTCATGTTTTAATTTTTTGATTGAAGGGGCAAAAATTTTTGCTTCGCATAAACTCAATCAAATAATTAAAACATTCATTATAAAATTTATTTAACATTATAGTTTTCTCTGACTTGTCACAGGAAACAAGTCAACATCCTGTTAAAGTCGCCTTTGAAACAGATTCAGGCACCTATCTACAATCATCACAAGGGGCACACAATGACCTCAACCGAAATGAAACATTTGCCAACCACTAAAGAGATGCCGCAGAAAGAAATGGTCGACCCGCCCACAAGGGTTACCAAGTACCTGAGGGATTTTGAAAAAAAGAAATAGGCAACCCTATGAAGACACGACGCTAGAAAGGAAGACCCATGTCATCAACAATTAGGGACAAAGAAATCACCAGCTGCACCGTTCAGGTATATTCTCAATCCCTCCACTCATTTCGTGTGATCATACTTGTTATACAACTAGCGATGATCACACGAGGGGCAGCTATGAGCACTGGATTTTGTACCAGCTCGTGAGTTCAATTATGACTGCTTTTCAAGATATTTATCCTTAAATCACACAATTTTCGACCGTCCGATGATCTTCAAATGGGAGTTCTCCTCGCTAAAAATAATGTCTATGACCCTAAATAAATATTTAAGACCATAGAAAATTTAAAGGCTTATAATATTTTTAAGGGTCCAAAATAATTTAATTGGATTATTTGGAAATATAAGTATATATAAACTTGTATATATATAAATAAATAAATAAATAAATATATATATATATAATATAATATATAATATTTTAAAATAAAAAAATTAAAAAAAATTTTTTAGTCGTGGACCAAAGAAATCCCAACCAACCTCGCCAAAGAGTTTGGCGAATTTGGCGATCTCGCTAACCTCTTTGACGAGGCCGCGCCAAAGAGTTTGGCGAGGCCTCGCCAAACTTTCTTGTCTTTTTTGAATTTTTCGGGATTTTTCCTATAAATAGTCGGACCTTTTTGGATTGGAGGGGGCTCGAAATTTCAGAGAACAATTCTCTTTTTCAGATAAAAAAAACACAAATAAATACTTTCTTTTCTTCTAACATTTTCTTGGATCCAAAACACTTTTGGATCCCAAACTTCTTCATCTTAAAATCAAATTTATTCATCTATTTATTTTCAAATAAAACAAATTTAGAACCTGAGTCTAATTATCTTTTTGGATAAATGAATATTTATTTTCCAACCAAACACAACTAAACCAAAATGAAAGAATAACGCTCCCGGGGATCGAACGGATATGTCGAAGTGGATTCACGTCGAAAGGGCAAGCCTCTGAGTTCCTAGAACTATGAATTCCACGTTCATCGTCTGCCTTCATCTTTTTTTTTTGTGAACCTAGGAATTATTTTTATTCCTTATTATTGTAAATTGTGTTGTAATCTCTCCATCATCTTTATTTCTTCTTTTTATGTTAGAATACCCCCACGAAGGGAATAAAATATATTCCCGGATAACAGTCCTCACCACTTTGCCATGCGGTCATTTTCACTAATAAAATTGACCAACATATGTGTAAATAAAAATGAACCATTTTTATTTAAAATAACAACTTTAAAACATCGATGTTTTAATTATGCCACACAGGCCTCGCTAAAATCAAATCAAACATATGTGATATCCCTGTTCTAACCCTTGTGGATGCAGGTTAGATGTATGCCTAGGATTTATTTTCCTTCGGGTATTGCATATATTTTTACTAAAAATGTAATTAATAGGTTAGCGGGCGGTTGCATCCCCCGATTTTTGTAATTTTTTGTAATCTTTACTTTTCCGCATTTAATTTCTGCATTTATTTAATGCTTTATGGATGGTTTACTGCTTTCCGCATGCGCTTTAAATCATGCATTTCAAACTCAAAAATGACCTAAGTGCAAATATGCATAATTAAGAAAATATGGTTTTCTATAGATGTAATATAATGTGATCACTTAAAAAATAAGCAACTTATCCCGGACCCGAATCTCTACGTCTTGGTGGGCCGTCCCCCGGACGTTAAGCCTCACAAGACTCTAATTCCTGGAAAGAGCTAATCTAGGTGGCAACTCCACACTAAGAGACGGTGGATTCGGGTTTGAACTAGTCTAAAACATTTTCGCTCTCTCTTCCAAACTTTTCCCAGGTCCCACGACCCAGTGCTTTTTACGTAAACACCTTTGTGGACTGCACTTCTCATCTCCGCTCTCTCTCGGCCCACCACTCCATGTAGTCCACTCATAATAGAATCATTTCCCTTTGAGGCCTTCCCTCCACTTTCGGCTTTGCCACGCAGCCGATCCTACCCCCGCTCCCTTATCTCAATACCCTTAGAGGATACCGAAGGAGTTCACGCCCTCGGTAAAGGCCCCCCAGGGCTGGTTATAGGAACTATGATCGCTTACAGGAACCATGACCCTCTGAGGGATGGTTTCAATGATAACTACTCCTCATCAACCCCCTAGGCCACTTTCTACGTAGTGAGGGGATATACGATCCACTCATCCAACAGCTACTAGGCCCACCCTCCAATAGTGGAGCCCTCCTCCTTTGGCTTCACTGGTGAAGTCACCTCCACCGGTGTAGCCACTTCAGCCTAGGCTTCCTCAGCTCCGCTACCCCTGCTCATTGGGGTCTCCTCCACCTATACTTGGATCCGCACTGCAGCCACTGCAGGGATAATTTTAGTTTTCCACTTAATACGTGTCATACCTACAAATATAAAAGAAAGAGCATCAGTTTCGCGAAGCCTCACCATCCTCATGTGTTAGGTCTATATAAATAATGGTCCCTTAGTCCATCTAACATAAGAGCCCATCTGACTGCCCCAACAAGTACTCTACCACCCGCCAATAGATGCAGGGGCGGATTTGACGAAGGATTTCCACCTCCTGATTCTCTTGTGTGCTTAGGTCAGCTGCCATGCGCCAGGTATAGGGATCCTTGGGGTTGCGATTCTAGGGATTATGGAAGGGGGAACTTTCCATCCCTTAGGGGATTCAGAGTACCCTCCTCTACAACATCAGGAAAGGGGAAGATCCAAAACCACTTGTCCTTGAAATCCTTCACATGGGATTGACTCTAGCATGGTCCCCTGTATGCTCCCCCAAAAGACGAAGGTCCCTTGATGCTTGGTGTGCAGCCTAAAGAAGAGCTGAAATATAGGCCCGAAGAGGGCAAAGTCGAGATCCCTACACATCCGTGTCAGAGTGGCAAGAACAATCCAAGCATTGGGATGCAATTGGCTAGGGTAAAGGGTGAATTCTCGCAGCACATCAACCATGCCAGCATCCATTAGAAAGCGGAAGCCCATCGCACCTGTTGAGACAGGACCGGGATATAATCCCTCACCGGAGGATTCTACATCACCTCCCTTTTCTTATGCGCTTATCCGTTCACCCCACGCGCATCCCGTAGAAGCAGTTCATATATCTCATTTGCTTCTTTCTTCCTAATAGTGGAAGGAGTCTGGAAGTCGGCCCCTTCGACGAGGAGCGAAGATGAAGTCTCTCCCACCAAGGCATGACGGCGCGTGATAGACCCAGACCCACCTCCCACCATTTCAAACACGGTGAAGGGGGAATCCTTACCCACAATGGATGGATAACTAGGATCAAAGGTAGGGGGTGAGACTCGGGTGGCTCAAGAGGAAAGGGGTTGCTATGTTCTCCAGCCTCTTGGCGATGGCCAGAATGATGGACTTAGGCACAAGAATCTGATGATTCGGTGGACATTTTTCAAAGGAAAAGAAAATCAGAAGATAAAAAGGAAGTAAGCGTAAACAAGCAACACAGAGAAGGAAAGAAAAACTAAACTCACCCAAGAGTAGAAGAGGAGAAAATTGCAGAAAGTCACTAGGAAGAATGGAAGCAAAGAAGGCAGAGAGAGTTTGGAAAGCAAAAGAGCCGGAAAAATTGACTTGTGATTGAATGAGACTATTTATACAATAAATAGCGTGAATCACGAAGTGATCAGCCCGTTACATGAAGCATGGTCATTATGAATGTTCGAAAAATGGTGGAGGCGAAAGGTCGCATCCTATCCAATAGACAAAGCGTATTGAAGAGGTGCCACGCGCAGTAGGGCACACATGCGGGCTATTTTCACTGCCCTAAAGAGCTTTCATTGGACTCGTTGGGGGGGGACACCTGATACCAAGGCCCATCAAGGCCCAAATAGCACACCTTGACCCATCAAGAAAGGCATCTTCAACAAACGATGCTTCAGCATAAACACGCACCCTTTACCAAGGCACGTGGACTGCACCGAAATACTACTGTGCCGAATAGCTCCTAGTGTTACAGATGAACTCAGGCCGAAGTGCCTCCCCAACAATACCCTCCGTGCCTGTGCTGAACTACCTTTAGTGTAACCCATACCGAGCTAGCCCACTCCCTCCCTCTCCGCTGGCACATTAAATGAAAGATTAATAGGTTAAGGGGAAACATTTAATGTTCTAATGGTGGAAAAGACCCCCAAACAGCTTGCCACTTGTGCATAGCTCACAGGTGGGACTCGCTCATCATCATTACATAGGTTCCTATAAATAGCAAGGCAATCTCCCACTTTGAGGTACTTTGACATCTTTGGGAACTCACCCCCCATTACATCTTTCCATCCACTAATTTTGGCATCGGAGGGTCTTTCATCATTGCATAGGTTCCTATAAATAGCAAGGCAATCTCCCACTTTGAGGTACTTTGACATCTTTGGGAACTCACCCCCATTACATCTTTCCATCCACTAATTTTGGCATCGGAGGTCTTTGCCGAAAACACTTCCGGTCAGAGACTTGTTTTGTAGGAATCCAAGGACGCTGAAGGCCATGGACCTCACTTGACGGATACAACACTTTGATTCTTTAATTAGTTTGAAATGCTATAACTTTCTTCAATAACTTGAGCTTTATTGTTTTTTATAAAATGAATTGAAATGGGGTGTTTGTTGTTTCGTATGGATTCCAAGCATGCAAGGGTACTAAACTTGCTTTTACGCCATGAACAATAATGTGAATGAAGCACACTCCGAACTTGAGAGTTTTCTTGATCATGAATTGAGATTGATGAGACACAAAGAAATCAAGATTATTAATTAAAAAATAGAATTATGAAATGAAATATTAACAATAGCATAACCAATGCTAGCAAATAAAATGAACAATCAAGCTAACATATAATTAACAAAACCTTTCGAATGGTATCAAATAACCTGTTATGGGGTTGATTCTCAGTTTTTTAGCCACAACAATTGATCACAATCAAAATAAGACTTCAAGAACAAGATCACAATTACTCACACTCAAAGAAGAAGCTGAATCTCCGCATAGGAAATTTGAAATTTTATAAATCCTAAAAAACTAATAAAATAAATAAAAAGATGTCTATTTATAATACTACTAATCCTAAGCGACAAAATTGGTTGTGGAATTTGCCTGAAAAGAAATAAGAAAATTCTAATAGCTTTTGGAAAGAAGTCCTTAAAGAATAAGGAAACAAATCCAAATTAAACTAGAAAGAAAAATTTAAACCCTAAAATTACACGAAACCCATTTAGTGTCTTCATTAATTAAATGGTCCAATAAAAATTAACCAAAATCCCAATGGGTTACCATGTGTCATACACATATATGTTAAATGATAACTTTAGCTAATTTAAACTAGACCAAGTCCTTAGTCATTCTTCCTTTAACTCGATCGAAGATAGGGATTCTCCATCCTTGCTCTAACTCACATTATTAGAAGTTGTTAGAATTTGACTTGAACATTTAATCATTAAAATCTCTTTGACATGCCCATTCAAGGCATCTTGAACTCTCTTTGACATAGAACATGTATTTGGAATATGCAAAGGATCTTTCTTCTTAAGCTCCATGTCTTTGTCATTTTCATGCTTAATATTGGTTATGTCTTGATTTGCATCATTCCCTCCCTCTTCAAAACGATTCATCCTCAAACCAGCATCATCTACACCAAAAAACGATTAGTAAGAAACATTAAATGTAGCATGTACACTATACTAACCAAGGAGATTAAGCTTGTAAGCATTGTCTCCAATTTTTACTACGACTTGAAAAGATCCATTACCTCTCGGATGCAACTTTGTACGCCTTTAAGCTAGAAGTCTCTCCTTTCACATGTGAAATCAAACCCAATCTCCAGGCTGAAATGCCATCTTTGTGCAATGCTTGTTGGTTTCACTTGCATAATGTTCATTTTTCTTTTAAATTTGCTGCTTCACTTTCTCATGCAAGTTTTTCACCATTTCAGCCTTACGCTTTCCATCTAAGATTTTCCTCTCATCAACAAGTAAAGGGATTAAATCCAAAGGAGTAAGTGGATTAAAACCATACACAAGTCCAAATTGTGAGCAATTAGTAGAAGAATGTACTACTTTTAATTACAGCTCTAAGCAACTGACCTAAAGTTCTATTTACCACTTCAGTTTAACCATCAGTTTGGTGATGACAAGATATCAAAAACAATAACTTAGTTCCCCAATTTCCCCATAAAGTCATCTAAAAGTAACTTAAGAACTTAAAATCACGATCATTAACTATACTCTTAGGTATCCTATGTAAGCAATCAATCTCCCTATAGAATAAATTAGCAATCTGAGATGTATCATCAATTTTATGACATGGTATGACATTAGACATCTTAGAGAATTTACATATGCCCACAAAGATAAAATTATTATCACGTATTGACCTTTACAAGCCAAATACAAAATTTACTGAAATATCTACCCAAGGTTCACTTGGTACTGGTAGGAGTATACAAATCATAAGGCATGACTCTTGACTTAGCTTACTTACAATTAACACAATTAGAACATACTTTCTCCACATCATGCTTCATGTGGAGCTAAAAGAATTGTTTCGACAACATATCTAAAGTCAGAAGTACACCAAAATTTCCCATGATACCTCTTCCATGAGCCTCACGAACCAAAAAAGTCCTTACATAACACTTAGGTAAACATAATTTATTCTTTTTAAATAAAAAGCCTACATGCTTAAAAAATTTTCCAAACACAACATGTTCACAAGCCTCAAAGATAGATGCAAAATCCTCAAAACTAACATATGAATATTTGATAAATTCAAATCTTAGCAATTTAGCATGCATCATATTTTGCAAATTAACACGCCTATTTAATGCATCAGCAAAAACATTCTCCTTCCCTTGCTTATATGTAATCATATTAGGAAATGAATCTATGAACTCAACTCACATATCTTATCTTCTATTAAGTTTTTGTTGACCTTTTAAGTGTTTCAAAGATTTATGATTAGTGGTATAACAAACTCCCTTAGGCCATAAATAGTACTGCCAAGTCTCAAGAGCCCTAACTAATGCATATAACTCTTTATCATAAGTGGGATAGTTTAAGCTTGCCCCATTCAGTTTTTCACTAAAATAAGCTATAGGACATCCTTCTTACATCAAAACAGCTCCAATACTCACACCTCATTTAATTTAAAAAGTTCTCTCAAAATTAGGCAAGATTAAAACGGGTGTAGATGTAAGTTTTTGTTTTAGCAAGTTAAATGCATCTTCTTGTTCCTTTTCCCACTTAAACCCAACATTTTTTTAAATACTTCGATTAAAGGAGCAGCAATAAAACTAGAGTTATTTTATAAACCTATGATAAAAGCTTTCCAAACCATGACAACTCCTTACCTCGGTAACTGACTTAAGTGTAGGCCACTCTTGAATTGCCTTCACCTTCTTCTCATTCACATGCACTCCTTGTGTAGAAACTATAAAACCCATAAACACAATCTTTTCTATACAAAATGAGTACTTTGAGAAGTTAGCATAAAGTTGAACTTTTGATTTCCACAAAAATTGATCGTATATGGTTAAGGTGCTTAAAATGAGAATTGGAATAGATAAGAATGTCATCAAAATACACAACTACAACCTTACCTATAAATTCCCTTAAAATATAATTCATCAAACTCATAAAAGTATTAGAGGCATTAGTTAACCCAAAAGCCATAACTAACCACTCATATAAACCATGTTTTGTTTTAAAAGCAGTTTCCCATTCATCACCAATTATTATTCGTATTTGATGTAACCACTTTTTTAATAATTTTCAGTGAATAATACATCCTCACTAAGTTCATCTAACATGTCATCAAGTCTAGGAATAGAATGTTGATACTCTACCGTTATTTAGTTAACGGTTCTATAATCGACACACATCCTCCAAGTCCCATTCTTTTTAATAGTAAGATGATGGGAACAACACAAGGACTCATACTTTAACGTATCAAACCCTTTGACATCAACTCCTCAACTTATCATTAAAGTTCCTTTATCTCCTCAGAATTACTTCTATAGGCTGGTCGATTAAGAATAGATGCTCATCGATTTGATGTTATATTCTTCGAATGGGAGGCAACCCACTTGGTATTTGTTTGGGAAATAAATCATCAAATTCACGCAAAGAGAGGAAACCCCACTAGGAAGATGGTTATCAAATTTACTTACAGACAGTCTAAAACTTTTAGAATAAAACAAGAACATTTTCAATTTTTACTTTTAACTTGTTTAAAATCCCTCATTTTGGCGTATAATGTATGACTATTATCTTTTACAACACCCTTACTTTCTTCTCTCCTAACATCTATTCCGCTCAACTCACTAGCCTTTCCTCTCACCTTTTCTCTCTTCTCACCCTTACTGATATTATTGCTCTTGTTTTCTCTTTCCTGAACCAAAAACCCTTAGATGTTGAATTTTAAATGTGAAGTTAATCTTGGTAAACTTGTTCTGGAGTCAAGGGCAACATGGTGTAATATTTCCCTTCCTTAATTAAGGTGATTTAATATGACTTAGCTTTATAATTGGCATCATGATCAAACTGCCACGGACGACCCAAAAGTAGATGGTAGGCTTGCATAGGTACCACATCACATAAAACCTAGTCACAAAATTCACCAATTGCAAAATTGACTAATACTTGTTGAGTCACATTCACTTATCATTGAGCCATTGAAGTCTACAAGGCCTTGAATGCCTAATTGTGGGAAGACTCAATTTCTCCATCATTGTAGTACTAGAAACATTACAACAACTGCCACTATCCACAATTACCACTACAACAACTACCACTATCACTTAGAATCAGATTGACTCTTAGTAGACATAGTTGAACTAACCTTTTCCTCGTGTTTGTAATTCAGCTTCCATGATGATGAAGTAGAATTACTACAAGTCTTACTATTCTAAAGGATATTTTTTTCAATTTTGATAGTTTTTTGGAGTAGTTCCTCAAAAGTTACATAATGTTAGAGATATACTACATCAACTATATCATTATTTAGTTCGCCAAGAAAATGAGCCATCTTGCTCTCTTCATCTTCTTCTACATAAACCATCATAATGGCCATCTCCATCTCTTTGTGGTAGTCTTCTACACTTTTAAACCATTGGCACAAGCTCTGTAAATTTCTTAACAATTCATGGTGGTAATAATAAGGAACAAACCATTTTTAATGATTCGCTTTATTCCATCCAGAGTATTAATTGATGACTCACCATTTTAGCATCTATTACATTTAAGTTGATCCCAACATACTACATCATAATTGTTTAGCTCAAAAATAACCAATTTAATTTTGAGAAATTGTTATAAATGCCCTCTTTGGGTAAACTATTTACTAACACTAGTGCAGAATAGGCTTTTGCATACGGTTGTTTTTTACTTTTCCGGACGGTTCTGAATCGTCCGCACAAGCCGCGACGCCATTGATCAGAAGTAATGCGGACGGTTCAAAACCGTCCGAAAAAGTAGCATTCTAGACGGTTCTTAAAAGAGAACCGTCCAGAAAAGTAGCATTTTGGACGGTTCTTAAGAGCGAACCGTCCTGAATAAGTAGCATTCCGGATGGTTCTTAAGAGAGAATCGTTCGGAATGCTCTAATTTTTTTTTTTAAAAATAATTTTAAAACTTCATTTATGAGCCACTTAAATTGGATTGAAGGGAGCCCTATACTTTAGTTGTGTCCTAACCTAAACAAATACCAATATGGATAAAAAAAATAGTTAATTGGCTAGCTTGACTAGCTAAATAGAACAGAAAAACCAAGTATCATGGCTATCACAATAACAAGGACTGCAATACTAGTCTTTAAGATATTGATAAGTATATATTCCAATCTCAAGGCTAAGTTGTTCTCTGTTTTCCTTTCTCACATTTTTTTCAATAA
>CATIWQ010377531.1:0-11593 GCA_949673415.1 Euphorbia schlechtendalii
ATGAAGAGAAAAGAAATTGAAGATCAACGACCTCAAAAAGTTTACAATGGCTACCTCTCAGAGCTTCAACTAGATTAAAGCAGACGTTCAAACTTGGTGAATCACCTTAAATTTCTTATAGAGCTAAAACTCTGCGAAATTACTCCCAGCTTCAAGAAATTCCAAACTCAAGCAATCAGCAAACATCAATTCCAAATCTGTTTGTATTAGAGAGAATTAATTAGATTTAGAATTGTAAGGATTCAATGTTTCTATAAGTTGAATTCAGTTCACATTCTTTTCATTCAAATCTGAGTGTCAGTTTGGGAAGGGTACCCAAACTGAGACGAGCTGTAGTTAGGATGGAAGGTACTATCTGTAAAATTATGTCTACCCACTGTAAAGGCTGCTCCGCCTAAGTAAGGAATGAACACTGGTGGATTAAAGCTTAAAAAAGGTATCCAGGGAATAGAGGTAGGCTCGGGGCCGAACCAGGATAAAAATTCAGGTGTTAAAGTTCTAAACTTATGCTCTTAGCTTTTACTTCATTCATCATCTCTCCCTGTTATTTGTTTTTGCTTGAAAAACCAATCCTTGGTTAGTCAAGCACTCAGCAGTAGATTGTAGATAAACTATGCCAGCAAAACTAAGTAGTTTATTCTTTTTTTATATCGTAACTCAGCATGCATATAAAAACTCAACTTGGTGAAACAGAATTTCGTAAACCTTTAAAAGTAACCAAGATTCATGTTAACCCCCCCTGTGATTATTTTCAAGCCATCTATAAGACCAACAAGTCAGAAACAAGATCGATAAAAAGGGAATAAATGGTTAGTCTAGTAAGACTCCCGTACCTGACAGCCTACCCCGATACCACTCACGCTTCTAACATGGCCTCCTATTCCCAGATCAGCACTATCTATGCCTTGCTACACGTAGGAGTGGTCGACACTAGCTTGGACTGAAAGATTCAGTAGAATCAACCTGCCCCAAATGAAGGCCTCGTAATATCCACACTGATCGGAGAATCACACACCGTGCTCCTCAAAGTATAACTACCTATCTTCTAGCTGGGTAATCACCAAGTGCACCTAGAATAGTCTGGTAGAAGGCATAGGAGGGATGTAACTATCAGCCACTGGCACCAATTGTTCGCAAGATTTTGGCTATACTCATTCCGAAAGACTTATCCTCGGCAATGATGCCAAAAACTTGTTCGCCACTTTTCTTCTGATAATATAAAAGTTCTAAATATGAACAGTTGTTGTCAGTACCACTTATCCAATAGAAAAATGATGATAACTGCAAGTATACAGTTACGATGTAGTTTTAAAAGATACCGATCCCATAGGGAAGGAATTCGGTTATAAGGATCAACTAGAGTTACGGAATAAAAGAAAATAAAATAAGTTGAAGGTTCTGAATGGTAGACAGACAAATGGATAAATGCATGAACAGATTAGATGCAAAGCATATATATATTCCCTAAGAGCAAGTATAGTGGAGTAAAATATGCAAAATATTCATTAATATTTTATGCACTAGATAACTTCAACAAACTCGGTTCCAGACGTCCAAATATCCTATAATTCACTGCAGTGCAACACATGAAATGACTTTTCTAAATCTAGGGTAATTGAATTATGACACTTATAACAACCTGGACAACAATAATACTATGCTTATTACGGGTAGCTCTCACATAGCCATATTTAGCAAGTTACCACTCCAAAAATGTTGGCTCACTAAACAACATTATAATCATAGATCCAGTGATTATACACAATCTTGTTAACCCCAAAACTACTCTTAAAGTCAACTTGAAAGCATATAACTTTATTAATATAAGTAACACAAGACGAAATACTCATTATGACACATAGACATATCATAAACTTCGAATTTAGAAAGTATAAATTGAAAATAAAGTAAAGTTGTAAGGTATGGAAGTGAAAGATAAAGTTGATCAAACCGTATCCACTCTTTAATGGGAGTCGTCAATTCCTGCAATTCCTACGTCTACTTTGAATTCGGTCTCAACTCGTACAGAACCTCCGCTAGGATGCTATTCTTTGTGAATATCGAATAAATGAATGTTGAAGAGCAGAAACTTTTATTGATAAGTGCTTTGCAATTACACTCATATAACAATCACTCAAATATGTGGAGAAATCTAGTGATCGAAACAAGAATCGAATCACTTATACATTTTTCTCTCTAACAGTTTGAACTTAGAGAAATCTATATCTTTCACTCTCTATCATGTATCATATGCTCTCTATATCTGCACTCTACCATATGCCACGAAATTGGCTGGTTTGGGACTCTATTTATAGAGAGCGAATGGTTGCGTCTATCCAAACGAAGAGTCGTGTCCATTGGCGAAGAGTTACATCACTTCAATGTGATAGGATGCAAGGTTTCATCTTCATCTTCAATGGAAAGGCACCTTTTTATGATTGGATTGCTTCCAAAAGGTGTATTTTCATTCAACAGTTAGTGGTGGTTGATCGCTTTTATCCAGCGGTTGAAAGTTGAGAAGAGTTGACCAAAAATCGTCACAAGTCACGAGCGTGATATACATGTCCCGATCGTGAACAATAGTTGGTAACTTTCTGTTTGTGAAGGATGACAAGTCGCGCTCGCGAATGGGTGTCACGATCGTGACATGTGCTTTTCTTCATGGTTCTTCTTTGCAACTTTGCTGATCTTTGACAACATTGATCCTAAGCCAATTCCTTGTGTTCCACACATCTTTTTGCAACTTTTTCACTCTTTTTACATAAGATTCAATCTTTGATCATTTTACTCCCAAGATTCACCCAGTTTCTACACTTGCATAAAAAACAACTACATACCATGTGAAATATTTTATATGAAGTATAAAATGACTTTAAACCATATCATTTTATAAGTAAAAATATCACGATAATAAGTGTAATTATACACTTATCATGAATACTGAATGCACTCACCAAGGTAACACTCCCGTATCTTGGGGCTCTCTAGAATGACATGGTTCTAGTCGACCTCCTTTCGAATCTTCTCCACCATTTGGTAGTTGGGAAGTTTAGACAAAGGATCGTGGTCAGCTTGAAAACATGATCAAATCAAGTTAGAATAATTTTCAACAAGGGGTGAATGTAACTTTCTCAAAATAAAGCAAGAATAATCACCTGCTTGAGCATCGAGTGGCAGAGACGCTCGCGATACCCCTCGAAGGAAAAGACACCTCCGTCAAAGGTCGTGCAAATTCGAGCAAGGCAAGAAGAGCCCGCAAGAACAATGGAGAATCCCAAAGCAGAACAAAATCCATACTCGAAAGCCCATGCTTGTACAATCAAACACAAGAATAGGGTTAGTCAATAAAAGCATAAAAAAATATATTTTGATGAAAAGCGAACTGTATTACCTAAAGAATCAGATGGAAACACTGCAACGCCTTTTAGTGGGTCCTCACAACCACATCAAGACCAAAGTACACCTAAGCCAATATCGCTCGAGGTCAATTAAGGCCACTAATTGTGTCAATATCATTAATGAGAAGGATCAACCCGTAGTTGATCTCGTTGATCGTGATAGGGAAAAAGGCCACACTAAACAATGTGATCATGAAGGAACGAACATAGCAGGAAATGAGCGATCATCTTGTCCAATGATCAACCTACTCATGATAGGCTAGCGCTCCAGCTGTGGGCTCAACGTCGAACAACTCTATTACTCATCCGCGAATAACAGGACTCCTAGAAAATCGCTCCATGTAAGCGTCAAAACGAATCACAATCCCAAATCAAGGCAGACTAGTGATTGCTACAAAATCTAAGGGAGTAATGGTAACCTCCCCTATGGAAAAAATAAAGGTTTGAGATATGTCGCACCATTTCTCAGCCAATGCGGCCAATGTCGCTTGCGAAAGTCGTGTCAGTTGCAACGATCGAGCTATATCGCTAAAACTAGTGGCTATGATGGCCTATGCCAGCTCCGGCTATGTTACAGCATGCAGCCACCACCGACGGATAACAAAGAGTCTGCCCGTAAGGACAGATGATGGGGGATTGCAAAAGAACATTATAGGGTCAGCAACATGTTGAAAAATGCGGTAAAGGACAAAACCGAACCAAAAATTAATTCAACCTATCTTAAATTTTTTTTCCAAACCAATTAATTTTATAAATTTTATCTCTATGGTTTTTTAAGTAACATAAAAATTTGTGAAGATTTCAAAAAAAATTTCTCTAGGTCACCAAAAATACCCTCGATAATTTTTTCAATTACCGAAAGTATATTTAGAACTTTTTCTTTGTACCTAAAAATCTGAAGTCTGGTTTAAAAATCACTCAAGACCATGATGAGGGGAAAACACAAAGCCACATCACTAGCAAAGCCAACGAAGACTTCGTTGGCTAAGTCAGCGAAGACAGCAAAGCCAACACTTTGTTGGCTTGGCTAGCGAAGCTGGCACTTTGCTGGCTCGGTCAGCGAAGACTTTGTTGGCTAAACTAGTGCTTCGTTGGCTTCGTCAGGGAGGTGGCCGCTACTTCGCGGGCCAATCTGAGGCTATGCCGACGAAGCCTGTCTGCTAGAAATCTTTTTCGACAGACTTTCAATCTTTTTTTCCGATTTTAACATTTAAAATTTTCATTTTTTTAAATCTAGGCCTAGTTTTCGCGATATGAATCAAGTATTGGTTCGGTTTTTACTTTTAAAGAGCTAAAATAATATATAAATCGAGTAAATAAACAGTAAAGGCCGAGTTTAAAAAATTCATGGACCTGAGAAAGGTGAATTTGGTATGGAATCTCCAAATTTAACGTCTTTATGGGGGTGGTAAGCGTCAAATCAAGGATCGTGTTAGTCTACCTAAAATCGTAAGCGAAGTCGATATTTCAAGAAAATATGTTCGGTATGTCAATCGGTCGACAATCGAGCCTCGCCGCACTTGAGAGGGCCTTTCCCTTAATCTTGGACATCATCTTTCCAGAGAGAATGGAGAAAAAGAGAGAAAGTAGAGAGATAGAGAGAAAGTGAAACTGATAAAGTAAGAAAGAAAGAAGAGAATTGATTTGTTTATAGGAAAAGTGCGCGGATCCTACCACTTTTTCTATTCTCCAATAAGAGCCTCCCAACATAACGAAGTGGTCTATGGGCCGTCCTCGAATTTTTTTTAAAACTTATCAATTTTATTATTTTATCATGTTTTAATTTTTTATCGAAGTGGCAAAAATTTTTGCTTCGCATAAACTCAACCAAAAAATTAAAATATACACAACAAAATAAATTTACATTATATTTTTCTCTAATCTGTCACAGGAAATAGGTTGACATCTTATCAAAATATAACTGAAGAAAGAAACGGCTATCTTTTTCGTGGCATTGCCTTTGAAACATATTCAGGCGCCCTACCCCATTAGTTCCAACAACCATTATCAACCAAAGGTGAACTCACAAGGGGCACACAATGACCGCAACCGAAGAAATAAATGGTTGCCTATCAAAAGCATGCAGCAAAAAGAAATGGTTGAATCACCCACAAGCGGCATCAATCACTATCAATCGAAGATAAAAGTTGCTAACCACACCAGTCAAGTATTTTCTCGATCCATCCGCTCCATTTCATGTGATCACACTAGCTATAACCACTAGTGATCCCACGAGGGGCAGTTGTGAGCATGGGATTTTGTACCCGCTCACGCATTCAATGATGATGGTTTTTTGAGATTTAATCTTTGAATCTCACAAATTTCGATTATTCAGTGATCTTCAAGTGGGAGCTCTCCTCGTCACTAAATAATATTCCGGGCCTTAAATAAATATTCGAGACCATAAAAAATATATTTAAAAGCCTTAGGTAAATACTTAAAAACTTAAATAAATATTTTAAGGACCTAAATAAATTTGAAAGGGTTTGGAATAAATTATTTAAATGCATAAAAAAAATTAATTAATTAATAAAATGTATATACATTTTTAAAGTCTCGGTAGATTCCGCCGGCAAACTACCAGGTTCGCCGATGGACTTTTTCGGCGAACTACCGAGTCAGTTCGGCGGTAGACTCGACCAAACTTAATTCCCCTATAAATAGGGGGAATTTTAAGAACACCAGGACCATATTTTTCCACCAAAAATAAGTATGAAATAGTACAGCTTCTATTCTAACTACGAAACAAAAATTTTCTTTAGATATTTTTCAAGCTTGAATCCAATTTGGGTTCTAAATCAAATTCTTTCACAAGTAACAAATCAAAATGAACGAGGAACGTTGCCAGAGATCTAGCGGATTCGTCAAAGTGGATTCAGGCCGAAGGAGTAAGCCTTTGAGTTCCTAGAGCTGCTTTTTATCTGTGATTTCTTTATTTTCTTCTTTTCAAAATGTCGACCTAGGATTTATTATATTTCCTTTATTTATTCGTTTATTCTTTTAAACAATTTATTTATTCAATTGTGGAGATCCTTCAATATAAATGTTAGAATATCCCCACGAAGGGAATTAAAAATTATTCCCGGATAACAGACTTCACATTTTTGTCATACGATCATTTTCACTAAATAAAAACGAGTAACATATTTGTATATAAAATGGACCATTTCTCCTAAAATAAGATTCTTTTAATCTCTGGTGTTCTAAATTAGGCCGCACGGGCCTCCTAATATCAAATCGAACATACCTGTAAATATTTATGTTGTGCTAGATCCCTTATGCTAACCTTTGTGGATGCATGTTGATTAGGCTATATGTATGCCTAGGACTTTATTTACCTTCGGGTAGTACAATTTTTAAGGAATGTAATTTATATATTAGGCGGGTGGTTGCCTCCCCCGAGGTTTTGTAATAAATTATTTTATTTTTCTGCATTTATTTTTCGCTTTATGTATGAGTTTACTGCTTTCCATTTGCCCATTAAATCATACTATTAATACAAAAATGACTTAAACTAGAATATGCATATATGATTAATATATTTTTTTACTCACTACTCCATAGATGGTCTATCGCAACAACGAGAAAATCAGTGATTTATATATTTTTTTACTGAATAATTTATTTTTTCCCACCAATTAACAAGCGGAAGATTTCCCGCTCGTCAACTTTTCACTGTTCACAGTGTTTTTCGCAAATTTTAGATTGAGAGTGTTGCGATGAGAATACTTTATATAATGTGTTTCAAAAAATTCTTTATATAATGTGTTTCAAAAAATTCTTTTTTTCTTCAAAAATGACAACACTTCAATGCAACACCAGCCATTCTGGTCGCAACAGGCCATCTATGGCGTAGTGATAATTAAGAAACACGGTTTTCTGTAGATGTAATTTAATGCGATCTAATAAAAAGTAAGCAACTTATTCCGAACCCAAATCTCTATGTCTTAGTGAGCCATCCCCCAGAAGTTAAGCCTCACATGACTTTAATTCCTGGAAGAGCTTATCTAGGTGGCAACTCTAAAACTACAAGACAACGATTTCGGGTTTTGATGATCTAAATCGATTTTATTTTCTCTTTTCAACATTTTGGGTCCTGATCCAATATCTTATTTTCACAAAAAAGATTCTGGTGGACCACGCCTATCACCTAGCGCGCTCTCGGCCCATCGCATCTGCGTCGTTCGCTCGCATCGGTCTAACTAGAGTTAGAGGGGCGATGAATTACTAAGCCATTTTTCACCCCTAAATTACCCAAACACTCAAAATAAACACACAATCAAACCAATAAGTCTCGCAAAACTCATTAACTTACCCCTCCAATGTGTTCCCAATGATTTTGGAGCCAGATTCGATAAGAAAATAGTCCCCCCAATCCTTGTTTGTTTATTTGGTAGGTTTGTTGCAAAAACTCTAAGATTAATGAAGAAACAATGCTAGAGATGATGATTTATAGTGATTTTTAATTTCTAAGAAATATAATGAAGAGATCTACCAAATATATTACGAACTTAACTTAAGACGAATTCAAGAAAATGAAGAAAAAATCACTTAAAGGAAGATTTTTCCCACTTTTTCAAGAACTTGCTCACTAAGTATTATTTTTTTCTCTCTAATCTGACTAATATCCAAAAAGTGGTTGAAATATGTTGTTCCCCTCTCTCCTCAAAGTGTGAAGCTATTAATACCTCTTTAGATCGGTTAAGAAGTAAGAGCAAAGTGGGAAAAACCACTAAAAATGGTAAAAAAGGGAAAATCCGGGTTATTACTCGATGCCCTCTTGACTGAATAGGTGCCTGTCTAATCAAGAGGACCGTCGCCGGTCTAGTTAGACCAGCGTGGTCTAGTCAAACTGGCAAAAGGGGCACCAGAACTTGGGTGACCCCTAAGGCGGGTTCCCCGAAAAACTCTTGAAATCGATTTTTTCAACTTTTTAAATATTTTTTATTTTTTCTAACATATAAAATTTAACTTTTAATATTTTTAAATATTTTTTATTTATTCATTTAAAAAGAATTAAACAAGACTTTTAAGGCTAAAAACACTTGGTTTACTCCAACAAATGAAAGAGGTGAACTAAACCTATGAAATAAAATTATCTAACACATAAATAAATAATTTTAACATGTAATACATGTTTGAAAGGCCGGTAGAACTTATTTCGACGCCATCTTAGTCCCGATTATGGGTCTACAAAAGCCTGAAGAGCAAGTATATAAATAACACTATTTTAAAAATCCTCGCCTAGGTCTGCCTAAGCCCCGCTAGGCACTATTTTGAGGGTTGGCACCCGACTACGCCCAACTCTTAAACCCTACCGACTAGCGCCTAAATTCTCCTAGGCCGTTATTAATCCCCGTCCAGGCCCCGATTAATCTTCGGCAGCCCGACAAGCGCCTAACTCTTTTTAAAACATTGATAAATAATAATCTTTCATCACTGTTTTACGAGAGGGACCAAGAAACATGTGGTCACACATGATTCTACCATATTATTTTAGTATAAACATATATCATAATTTTAATCCTAGTTGACAAAAAACACAAATGTGACCATTTAGTTAAAATATCAACTTCAAGTTATTGTGCTTCTTCACGAAGTATACTTATATTATTAACCATATGATTTATATTGTGGATGAATTTGTCCACACATATCACATTATATTCTTTTTGAAAATGATAGAAAATTTAGTTTCAACCTTACTTTCGAAATGTTTTATGGTAAGTTTTTCTTGCGAATAAGCAACATTAAGAAACTTTTGTTCTCTAATAGATGCCCACGTAGAATTTTAATCTCTCCCATTATTATCAAACTAGAATGACTAGTCGATCGTGCCAAATTAAAATTTATAAACTTCTGGTTTACAAATTTGACCTGAAATATGTTTATAATATTGACATTCTTTAATGTCTTCATTTGCATTTGCAATATAATGTTCATTTTTGTGAATATTCTATAGGATTCAATTAAATTTTTTGAGACTTTGAGTAAAATAATGCATTATTTGTAATGATCTTTGTCCCATTTGGTTCATTAATATTGGCTATTCCAGGCAATTTAACTTTCTCTCCCCTTGGTAAATTAATTTTGAATCTTCCGGAGCCTTCATCTGTTTTTTTTGCATAATTTGATATCGTGATAACATTTTTCACTCATTTTTAGAGGATAATATTTGACATATTTACCATATGTAAATTTGTTTCATTATCATTTATGTCAATCAATACCAGTAAAAGCTCATTTCTTGTGAGTGTACTTTTATTAGTTATTATCACCGTCAATATGATTTTTCCCTTGCAGTGGTTGTTAATCAGTTTTACTTTTTCACTTCGGGTGAAAAATTATTAATAAATTTTACAATTCCATTTCAGATGAAATTATACATCAAATTATTCTTTCACTTGAGGTGGAAATTACTAGCATATTGTAATATATTTCCTTAAATTATTTCAAAGATCTACAATACCATTCCTCATGTGCATCAATTCTATCAATACCAATATTCCAATAAAATGTAGAAAATTAGATCTACGGTTATAAAATAATAATAATAATAATAAAAACTGAAAATATAGAATAGAATAACTTCCTCATTGATCAAACCATGAATCTCATATGCCCATCACCACAATATTTATCAAATTAATTGAATGATATTCTTATTTGTATTGATCGAAAAATAATTTGTGCTGATAACTTGTTAGAAATTATATGATTCAATAAACACGAATATAAATTCCATGAACAAATAAAGAATAAAATTATAAAGAAAAAGTATTATGTAACTCTTCTCATTCATCTCTATTTTGTAAGGGGTACAACAAACTTACATTTATAGGTAAATACATAGAAATATAAAGACTTGAGTCACATATAATCTATGGAGGAAATTAACTAGTCATGAATGATCATGAGTGGACATCAATATAATATATGTAACATCCTCGTAACATATATTTTTAACTCAAGCCATTTTTGTTTTGTTTTGTATTTATTTTATGTCAAAATAAAAGGATAAGTTTGTAATTTTTCCACCAACTTAATTGTCGCTTATTATAAAGAGGGGCTCATCCTTTTTACATTTTATGTTGTTCTTGGCTATTATGCCATGGCTAACAACAATAATTCTGTGATTTTTCATGCTCCAGATGGTAGTCAAAATAGTTCCAATATGCGTCAACACGGCACCATGCGCCAAAATGGTCCAATACTCCGACAAAGTGGCCACATAACTCATCAAAGTGGTCCAATCTTCCGTCAAAATGGTCCTCAGATCGCATTGCAGAATGGCCCCATTATCCAAGGACATGGCCCTGTTTTTTATCTGTATTTAATAGGAAGGATTCCCAACGTTATGCGTCGTGTTCCCGAGAAAACCTATCTACTTAGGCATCTATATGCAGAATTTATGCATGTAATGAGCTTGTATAGAGCACAACAATAATTTTTGTCTTGTCGCATCGGAAGGCAAGCTTCCCTCTCTTGTCCATTTGGCATATGCTACACTGACCTTGGATGTTTTTACAGTTTGGAATATAGACGTCTTTTTATTCAAGGATATGTCGAACCACTACCATCAAACAATGGACATCCAAGTCAGTTTACTCATGCTGCCTGTATGTATCACAATTAGTTAGGCCATAATACTGTTGAGTGTTTAGATCAGCGTGAACATTATCAAGACATGATCGATCTTGGAATCCTTGTTTAACCAGATTTGGAGTCTCCCTTCACTACGCCATAGATGGTCTATCACAACCAGAATGGCTGGTGTTGCATTGAAGTGTTGCGATTTTTTAAAGAAAAAAAGATTTTTCGAAATACATTATAAAAAGTATTCCAAAAGTGTTGCAATAGATATGTTTGTTGATCAAATACACTATCATTGCAACACTCCGTTATGAAAAACACTGTGAACAGTGGAAAATTAACAGCGGGAAATCTCCCGATAGTTAATTGATAGAAAAAATTAATTAAAAAATAAAAAATTCATTAAAAAAACATATAAATCATAATTTCTCTCTCCTCTCCCTCATTTCGTGGTTTCTCTGAAAAAAATACCTAAATCCCTTCCAAGTTCATCAATCCTTCATCCAATTTTGATCAATCATTTCCAAAAATGAAACCCGCAATCCCCTAAGTTGGTGATTTCGTATCTTTTGTGAAAATCTGTAGTATTTTTCTTCTCAATT
>CATIWQ010377570.1:0-13946 GCA_949673415.1 Euphorbia schlechtendalii
AAACCTAAATTCATTTTGGTGTATTTCCCTTTCATTTATTTTAATTTTCATTAAGTATAAATTAGGATTTTATGGAACGGGATATATACATACTATCTCCATCGTCGTTAAGATTTCAAAAATAAAATATTTTTCAATCCCATCAGGGTGTCGGTAAATTTTTTCCCCATTAAAATAAATGAATGCAAAAAATTCGACATGTCAATATTTTGTAAAATAAATCAAATTAAATTTTTGTTTCAATAAAACTCGATACCAAATAAATAGAAAGTTTACTTATAGCATAAGAAATTTAAGAAAACAATCATTAAACATTAGATTATAAAATACATTATTCAACAATCAATGTATAACATTAAATAAAATAAAGCCTTAGACTTATATACAAAATGATTTAAAATTATAAAGTAGAGATATTTAATGATCATTTATTTATATAAAATCATATTCCATAAGAGTATGATTATTTTTATTAAATAATTTATGTTATCAAATGATTGATATAAATATAGTAAATAATTTATTCTTTTAGTAATATTCGAGGATTCCCTATTGGAATATATCGGGATCGGGAATTTATCAGATTAGGGAATTCTATCCTCATCCCATTAAAAATTCAGTGATTAAAAAATCTCCATCCTCGTCTCGTGAGATTCTTATCGGGAAATCCCCATTAGATACAGGATTTCCCCAAATCCACTTTCAACCCTATTACAAATGAATCTTACTATACTTTTTAAAATCTAAATTCTTTTTTTGATGAACCATAACATTGCAGGACAATTTAAATTTTATTTGTTTTGTTTTTTACTTACATTTTTTCATAATAATCGAGTCTGATTATTTGTATCTTTTTTTTTTTTTTGAGGAAAATGATTAATGAATTAAGCAAATAAGTGGGCAACACAAGATAGAGGTGTAGTTAACCACTCTCCCGTTACCTCACCAAAATAAACATTCCGAGCCAAGATATGTGCCACGTCATTAATATCGCGTGATATCAAGTTTATATCTTTAATTTCATCACTCAATCTTATATCTTATTCTATCATTACACAATAATTTTTATTAAAAGATAACAATTATTTTTCTTTTGCATGGGATCCTAGAAATGTTAAGATTAACTTGCTGAGTGGTAGAATTGTGTAGCCAAGTATGTTTTATATAAATCTTTAAGAAAGCAATTCCTACAACTTCAAATATACATATGTAAACCAAAAAACTAATGATGTATCGTTTTTAAATTATTCTCATTGACAAACTTTTTTTAACTTTAAGAAAGTAGCTCATAAATCAAAGGAATGATGGATAATAATTTTATTCTCAACTATAGGTTGAAAATCCAATAATTTTAACAACATTATGAGTTAGCTTGTTTGCATACCGACCAACAAATAAAAAGGACAGGATAAAACGATTAATTATTTTATGTTTATGTCTTGATTGGTATAACACTTTGCTATAAATTGTTATTGTCACCAGAAGCGTAGTTTTAGTATTGTAGTTAGAGGTTAACTATTAGATGGTTTTGAATTTCTTTTTTAGTAAAAATTAAGTTGTTGATAATAATTAGAAATAATTTGGATAGGTATTAAATTAATGATAATGACAATGATAATGATAATGATAGAAGTGAGTTATGGTAACTTTGTTTTTGACAAAGTAAATTATATTTTGTCTCTTATCATTTTTTGATCGATCATCGTACCATTAATTCAATGATTATAAGGGACAAAGTAACGAAAACTTTATTATTAAAATTTGTCTAATAATAATAGAAAAGATAATGGAAAAGAATATTACACTTTTGCCAAATAAAATGTTTCTATTAAGAAGCATAGAAGCCCAAAACCCAGGTCCACTTTTCAATATCAAAACTGGAAAACAGCTTTGCTGCATCAACAATGCCGATCACCGGGACTCCACCAATCAAAGAGCAAGCTATGCCAGCTGTCACAGTCAAACAAGCAGTCAACAAAATCAGTTAGGAGTTTGTTAGCTTAGTTTCAATCTATTCTATACTTTAGCATCCATAAAAGCATTGTAAACTACAGTTTGTAATTTAATTTGGTTCAGTCAATATACATAACTTTTTTTCTCTCTTCCTGTTCTTCTTCCATTTTTCAATATTTCAATATTTCAATTTCATAAGTCTGTTACTCGTTTTACACCATTCGATATTGCACGCTCTCAGAGGTATTAGACGGTTTGCTACATTTTTAGTTGGTAAAATTTTTTTGATAAATATTGAAATGAAAATTGTAGCATATGAAGTTTGGAATGTAATAAAAATAATTATGATAATTAAGAATAATGAGCGATGAAAGTAAACGAGGTCCCGAAATTAATTATGTTAAATCATAATAAGTGATATTCTTTGTTATTATTTGTTTCTTTCTATTTATTTTAATTGTTCGGTGGGTTGATCAAATCATATATCATGATCCTCATTTCATAAATACAGAAAGTTCTTTTGGATTTGTTATATATATACTCCATCGCAATTGACATTTTAGTATTGACCATTGACTCATAAAATAATTTGTTGATGGAGCTTCGAAACAGCGACTAACCCTATTCAATCACTTGCTTTAACTTGACTGCTCTTTTAATTTGACCAACTTTAATAACATTATGTTGTCCCTATTAATGGTTCATGCTTCCTAATTTATAGTCCAACATCAAGGCATATAAGTCCAACCCAATAAACTAAATAATGACATTTTTAAACTGTACTACCAACTATTATTAATTTGGTAAATAATAAATATCAAATACTTCCCGCCTGAAGTAGCAAACCGGCCAAAGGATCTAAACAGGCTGTGTATTAATTAACTAAATATGAGTTTTATTATTTTTTTTTATGCTTTGGAGGCATGAACCAAGTTTTTTTATAGTATAGAGTAATTAATTTTAATACCTGAAAAAAGGAAAATTAGAAGGTATATGAAATAAAGACATGTTAGTCCTTTTTTAAGCTGAGATATGATAATGGGCCAAGGCCCATAATGTACAACATCTGGGTCTAAATTGAATAGGCCAAGAGCAGCTTTGATTTCATCGAAGAATATTGCTATATTTTAAACAGTTGTACATCGATGAATCAGTTGAAGCACAGTCATAAGGAGATTGATTGAGTTCTTCTAATAAAATCCTCTCGTCATTTAACCAAAATGATCTCTACTATCTCACTCCCTCTCAGTTCCTTTGCATCTCCTCGATCTCAATTTTCTACATCTGGTAAATCCCCTTTTCCATCCATCTTTTTCTTTTCTTTTTTTGATTTGTTGATTAATTGCTAATGCAATCGTATATTCTGTTTGACCTAAGTTCAACTGCACCAATCGAAATACCCCCTATCAGATTTCCTCATTTATTTCTGTTATGTAAGATAATTTTGATTTGCTCAAATTATTGTTTGATACTAAGTGAATTGTTTACTCTTAATTAGGACTTGTTATAATTTGTGCTTTTTGGATCTGTTTTGGGTTTTCTATTTATCTTGAGCACTGGTTTCTGGCATCTTCGTAACAATTTTTAGCCTTATGGTTGATCAATCTTCAGTTGTAGGTGCTTCTTTGATGCAGACTAACCAGAGTCTTTTGGCCACTAATCCTTTTAATCTCTCTGCCAAACCAAAGCCCAGTGTGTGTAAAATCCCGCTTACAGTTCGAGCAAGGTACAATGTCAATCTTTCTGATTTTAATTTGTTAATTTCACCATCCTGTCAAAGTACATCTGGATATCAGTCAAATTAAGATTTCTTTCCCATGGATCCGGACGAAGGGTGAATTTGGGGCTTCATTTAGCAAATCACTTTACAAAAGGCCCTATAATGTAACTTTGAGTATCAATTTGGTCGTTTTACTTGGCAGTTTTGGTGAAATCAGTTCAAAATGACATGCTTAAGAAGTTGAAAATGCGTGTGCTACTTTGATATAAAGAGTTCAGTTCAGGGAAATTGGTCAGGCGAGACGAGTTGAAGGCCGAATCATCCCTAACTGCAACAAATTTAGACGCCTCAGTTACTTGCTCCAACTGTTGAATTTTATTTTGAAATGTATAACATGGAGTAGTGCTGCATTTCTCTAATATCTTGTCCGATTTTCATAATCAAATTTTGAGTTTCTTTAGAAGTTAACAAGAACATTCTATTCTCTTATTCACAATATCAGTAGCAAGATTGTATCATTGATTTTTTACATATTTGGATTACAGAACATTTATGTTCATCATGTAATATGCATATTTAAACCAAATGAATTCTTTTGACTCAACCACGCTCACATTCTTAGTCTTTACTCTTTTGAGTAGCTCTGATCGAGGCATAGGAGATAGTGCAGCTATCTTCATTGGTGGCTTTGTGTTGGGTGGGATTGCAGTTGGAACATTAGGCTGTATCTATGCTCCACAGGTAATGCTTAGTAATCAAAGGTTCTACTTATGTTTTATATATGTTGAGTTGACCACAATGTTGAAATATCATTCCTTTAACCGGATGGCAAATGTTTAAAAGAATACAACTCCTTGAATAAGACCTTTAGTGAAAATGCTGAACATTTGCGTTCAGGTTTGGGTTTAGGTAAATAGTGAAAATGTTCAATCTTATAATCATGCATTGGCTCGATTTTCTCAATTTTGGGTCAGTAGAGCTGATTGATGTTTTATCGAAACTGCAGTTAAGCAAGGCGCTAACTGGAGAAGACAGAAAAGAGTTGATGAGGAAGCTGCCAAAGTTCATTTACGACGAGGAGAAAGAATTGGAGGTCTGAATTCTTTCATCTGCATGCACCATCTATTTTATTTTCCGTCATTGTTTCTACATGAAAAATCCTGGGGGTTGTTAAAGTCTGGTTTAAATATGATATAACCTTGTTTAGATGTCATCAAGTGTTCAACATTCATCATTGATATATATCTATAATAACAAACCTACATGTATTTGCATGCTTCATGATTCATCAGCATTGATTCTAAAAACTTGCTTGATATTTGATGTAATGACAACAGAAAACTCGCAAAGTTCTGGAGAAGAAGATTATGGATTTGAACTCGGCTATCGATGAAGTTTCTGCACAAATTCATGCAAATGATGCCCCGACCCCGAAAAAAACTCCTGCAAGGTCCAACGAGATGTAGGCTTCCACACGAATCTCAATGCAAACGCCATAGTATAGCCCTCTTCTCTAATTTCCCCTGTCTGTTGGTTTTCAAGGGAGATTGATCATTTCAAACAATTAAAGCTCGCAACTTTTTCTGTGTAAACATTGTTGTCATTATGCAGCATAAGTATGTGGTGCGTGTTGTAAAATAAAAGTTTGAGGTCTGCTTAAAACTTTCTTTGAAGAATAATCAAGCCACAGATTCTGATTTGATTTTAATAGGGGCTTCAAATATATTGATCTACAGTATTTTAAACATGGTGGTCACTTGGATTTATGGGTGGGTTCATTGGTTATCTGATGAACTTGGCTGCAACAAGGGTTAAACCATCAATGATTTAGCCAATGCCACATGCTTCTCTGGCTGAAAGTAGTGAGAGACATTGTGTTCTACAGTTTTAGTACCCTTAGGACTGAAGAGCACATTATTCGTTTTTTATGGTGTTAGTCGGGCAGACAGGAAGTGGGTCACTGGGCTTTTGGTTTAATGTGGCCCAAAAAAGCCCAAATCACAAATTGGTTTTTTTCTTGGGCTTTTTTTATCTTATAGTTATACTTACGCAAATTTTGAAATAAAAAAGTTTGAACTAATTTTTGAGGATATGTTTTTATGTACTTTCAAAAAAGACATAGGTGAAAACAACCCTAAAATCACCCTTAAAATTTTTTGGCATGTTTTTTGATAGAGAATTTTTCAGTTTCCTGCTTTATAAATCTTTTAAATTTATAATATGTCTCAATTTAAGCGAACCACTCATATGTGTTATTTTATGCAAATAGTATATAATAATAAACATTGTATAAAACGAGTGTACAATATATTAGGTCTTTTGGCTTAATTGTGACTAATAGCTGCTGCAATTGTTTTTCATTTGCTGATGATCTCTATTTGTGAATAATGAAAAATGTTTCACAATAACAAAAAGATTAAAAATAACAAGCAGGTGATAAAGAAGATACGGAGACTATAAAATTTATAAGCTAAACACGAAAATGAGTAGTGCTAATATGTATGTATGATGAGTCAGCAAACAGCAACGGGTCCACATTTCGCAAAAAATTGCAAAGTTCCCACAAGTTTGGACCCTATTGATGTAACAATTTTGACTTTTTTGCTGCATTGTTTTGTACAAAACTTGTATATATGTATGTGGCACTAGGCTGTTAATGTGCCAATCAGTTTTGGGACTTATTGATTGACTTCCAAGTACAAACTAATAAACATGTAAAATCATAGTTGTCTATCCTTTTTTTCTTAGAAGATTATTTTTCAGTTAGTGAATTTTTGTTGTCAGGGAGGGAGTAATAATCTACTAACAAGATTATTCTTCCTCGTACCATTTATTTTCTTTTTTATTTTTATTTTTATTTTTTAATGTTGTTGTGAAAATAATATGCATTTATTATTTTCATATTGTCCACTACATAATATTTTTCTCAATTACGGATATGTTGGTGCATAACTCAAATTTTGATTTACAACTAGGTTAGATTTCATCAACCTTATTTGTTAATGTTTCATATTAGACACTCAGATCTATTTTGTTCAGCAAGATTGTTTCAGATTTGCAATATTGATTGATTTTATAGAGTATGCAAGTATTCTTATAGTTGTGGATCTTCGAAATCGTTAGTTGAGAGTTAAGAACATATTGATCACAACGTTTATTTTTATTTTCAGGTTAAACCTTGCCGTAATTTTTCTTGTTGCAAAAGTAAGCTTATTATATTTATGTTCTGTAAACTTTTAAGTCGGATTGCTTTTAGTTTTGTTAAATTATCTATGTTTTTAGTTTTATTAGATTGTATATGTTTTTCAATCTGCGAATCATACCATCTAATTGTTAGTTAAAATATTTGATTATCCGATAAGTAAGGAGACTTTATTGACCTTTGATTAGACTTCATATAATTGAATATATTATTGAGCAAAAAATAAACACGAAATCTTTTGTAATATATAATTTTCACCTTTATTTTTATTTTTGCTTCTCTAAATATTTTTACATTTGTTAACTTTCATGCTTCCCTGAATTACTGGATAACTTATTAGGAAACATTCATATCAAATTTCAAATCAAACAATCAAAATGATCAAGAATAAAAAAAAGTGACTTTGATAGTTTCAAATTCGAAACTCATATGTATTTCATGTCCATTGTTTTGTTTAAAAATTAATACACGCCATAAAAGGAATTTTAGTAAGCTATATAATTGATTAATCTCCATTTATTAGATCCATGTATGAGATATACAAAGAAGATAAACAACTATTCTGATTTAGATAAATTTTACTGTAAACAACTATTACGCTCGGTCGTGGTCCTTCTTTCCCCTTTCTCTGCTTTAGGGTTTGGGTCTTGCTTTGCCATTTTGGTATATTTCTTTGTTCAATCTCTCTTGTTTTCGCACAATGTCTTCAATCTAACTAGTGAAAGTGCTGAATGACGTCAAGCTAGCACCTGAAGAAGAGGAGATGGTGGAATTTGGCGAGAATGAAGTTGAAGATTCGTCGAAGGATGTTGTCCATCCGTTGTTTGGACGATGGGTGTCGAGGAAACCCCTCAACCCAAAGGCCGTGTCTCAGGGCTTTCTAGTAACTTGGAAAACTAGGAAGGGTTTCCAATTGAGAGATGTAAGTGAAAAGAAGTTTGTGGTTGGATTTCTATCAAGAAGGGATAAGGAAAAAGTTTTGGCTGAATGGCATTGGCATTTCGAAAGGCAATTTGTTGTCCTGGTGGAACCAAAACCTACAGATCAAGCATCGGATGTCTCCCTGTCGAGATGTTGCTTCTGGATCAGAAAAGTTGCAGAAAAGGCCGTTGTAAGTCTTCTCACTTGACACTCGTATGTTCGGGTTAAAGTTGCGATTGAGGTTGATAAGTCACTTGTTAGGGTTACTTAGATAATTAATGGGAGGGGTGAGGTGGTTTATATCCCATTTAGTTATGAGAAGTTATGTAACTTTTGCTTCTATTGTGGGCGATTGGGGCATACTCAAGAAGGATGTGATTTGTTACCAGAAGGTTTTGAGGGAGGGGACTGGCCTTTTAATTCATTACTCAGAGCTACTCCGGGTAAAATTAGAAAAGTGACTATTGGGGCCAAAGACGAAAGGTTTAGTGGAGGGTGTAAGAATAAGATTGAGGATAGGGGTGGCTGTAAACTTATCCTATTTGGGGAAGGGTTAAATAGTGAAGCCAGGATTGTTAATGAATGCAACTCAAATAGCTCCGAGTATAGACTCCAATTGAAGACAAGGATGGGCGAATCTGTTGAGAGTGATGGGAACTCAATTAGTGAGGTAAATTCTACAAAAAATGAAGGGGAGATGAGGGAGGTGGAGGATGTTCTTGTATTAGAGGGAGCTAGGCCTGCTGTTACACATTGTATATCACCCAACACTTGGGGAGTGGACAAGACAAATGTGAAGGAGGACTTAGAGATGGGGAGGGATGTGAAAACTATAAAATTGGCAGATGGAAGTGAAGAGAGTGGTAAGGAGGGTGTTTCAGGGCTTTATGTAAGCCTAAGGATCATGGAACTAGTGTAATCTCCAAAGTGAGCAGTTGGAGGAGGCTTGCTAGAAATGTGAATCTGCAAGGTGGTGAGAAGGGGGTGGATGAAAATTTAAAGCTCTCGGAAGAGGAATATGGCTAGGGTGCCACGAAGAGAAAAAAGATAGATAGTATGGACGTGGATGTTAAGGTTGAAAGGACACACTAGTACAAAAAGGGCCAATGGCCTCAGTTATTTAATAACCGAGGAAAAATGGGCTTGATGGGTCTCAAAAAAGAGACATTACCTCGATTATAGGTGTACCCGTGGCAATGTCATGTAAAGAAACCTCAGCTGTTTTAAACTAGGCCTGGTTCGCTTGACATTACCTCTGTTATATGTTTACAGCCGAGGAAACCTCTCCTGATTTTTAACCTAAATTAAGGTCCTCTCTATCTTCAATTTCATCACCAACCACGCTTCCCCTTCTCCTTAACTACGAGTTCAACAATGGCCAAACCACTGTCGCCGTCGTCGTAGCTACACCCTCACCGTCGCTGCTCGTCTTGTCAGCTCCTCCTTTGTCTCCATTTTCGGCCTCTCTCTAAGTTAGGTTAGATATTGTTTGAAGCATGTTTCCCTCTTTGCCTTTGATATGTAGCACAACAATGTTTCGATCTTGAATGAGAAATCTTGATTTTATGTTATCTGTTGAACAAGAGTGGAGCTTATTATTGGTAAAGTAGAATCTTATTGCTTCTTTCACTCATTGTAACTCCTTACCCTTCTCTAGTTTTTATTTTTACTCAAAGGAGAAACATAAGAGCATAGACATAGAGAGCATCTGCCAATTACTGGATCTAATTGAGGATCTCAGTTTCGTGCGCAGGTTGATTATTTCATCGAGTATCTTAGGGTGAGTTGCCTATTTTTCCAAAGCCTTAAAAGTATATGCTACTTTATATTGTGTTAGCCCCGTGTAAGCCTTCCAATTTGAATACCTGAAAAACCTAATTATTATTCTGTGTTTTGCTTACCTGTTAATGCAGATTCTGAGTGATTACAAAGTCATAAACATGGAACGGTGGATGTACTTTTACTGATTTTGTACTAAGGTACTTACTGCCTATAATATATTTAATTATTGATTATATCAAATCTCGGTTTCTATCAATTTGTTTCATTATAGAATGACAATGCTCCTTAATTAGTATTTGCTCTCACTATGTTGCTTACACTACAATTGGCATTTGTTCTGCCTACCATCTGGTTGTTTTTTTGCTACTCAGAAAATATTTTCTGTTTTCTTAACATTTTGAATGCTAACCCTAACATTAATTGGTTAGGTTACTGATGCATATGCTTAATGACTTTAGGTATAGGCATTATTATGATTAGGTTATGCCACTTAATCACTTTGATTTTATCATGTGTAATTCGGTTACCGAATCATTTGCACATCCCTAAACTCAACTCACCATGATATGTAGAGATCGGTCATGTGTGAGCTTTCTCAAGAACTGGAGCCGAGAACAATTTGGGCATGTTGGATCGCAACTCAAGAAGTTTACGGAATGATCAGGAAAAATCGGTTGAAGCTAAACAGAGAAAGAACTCTCGTGAAATACAATATCGAATTTCACACTATAAAATGAATTGAATATTAATAATTTAACTATATACGTAATACGTATATTTCGAATTCTTCGAATTATATTTCTTTCTATTTCTATTAACCCCTAACCCTCAACCCTATGAAATGTAAAAAAGCTATCCAGAAAACAAGGAGCATAAATATCCAGAACATTTGAAATATCATAACATTCCTTCTTACGCAAGTTAATAAGAAAATAGATTTTTAGCTTTCAGAGAAACTGTTATAATGTCTTCGTGAACATGAAATTGTCCCTATACGTAAGAGTAACAAATCAACCTCCTAGATTATATGTGTGACTAAGTGTTGAATCGATATACCCCAAACCATCATATATTTTTTCCCTAGCTTTCCTTCACTAAAAACTTCATTATGCGCAATCTTCTGAAAACATATATTTGTTTATAGCTTTCCTTCAATAAAAACTTCATTATGCATAACCTTCTGAAACATATATTTGAGGTTTGACAGATTATTTGTTTAACTATTTTTGTTCGATCATACATAACTCATGGTAGATTGGTAGTTAAAAGCATGCACCTAAGCCTTAAGGTGCATCCTTGTGCCTTGTTAAGAGTTAAGGCATGCACCTTTGTCAAGGTGTAGCTGAAAAAGGTGCACACGGTGAGTGCCTTTTTGAATAAGGCGCATCCTCTCCTTTTGTGAAAAGAGAGTTTATAAAGCTAACACTAGTGGTAATGAATGCAACTCAAATAGCTCAAGTATAGACTCCAAGTGAAGACAAGGATGGGTGATTCTGTTGAGAGTGATGGAAACTCAATTATTAGTAAGGTAAATTCTATAAAAGATGAAGGGGAGATGAGAGAGGTGGAGGAGGTTCTAGTATTAGAGGTAGGTAGGCTTGCTGTTACACATTATATATTGCCTAACACTTGGGGAGCGAACTAGACAAATGTGAAGGAAGAATTAGAGATGGCGAGGCATATGCAAATTATAAAACTAATAGATGGAAGTGAGGAGAGCTGTAATAATGGTGTTTTTGGAGCTTTAGGTGAACCTAAGGATCATTGAACATGTGTAATCTCCAAAATGAGTAGTTGGAGGATGTATAATATTCATTTTTAGTAGATAAATTTTACATTTAGGACTAAATTTTCCCATTTGAGTTGGCCTATAAGTAAGCATCGCTTAAAACCTTCACGGGGTTTAGGGGAGCCCAATGGATAGCTACTCGCAACTATATCATATGCTTGATACCCTTCACAGGGTTCGAGGTATATCGTAGTGCTGTGGGAACCATCTACATCAGCAACCCAACGTTCAACCTGCATATAGTAAGCTATAACACTCATTTAATCCTAGGATTACCCCAAATCACAAAAATTAATAGTTTAAGTTGCACTTTGTATTCCCTTATAGATGTCAAAGTTTTTAGAGCCAAACCTAGTTCTAGAAGCTTTATGTAATCAACGCGTTGGAGAAATAAGAAGGTTGGAGGGATAAGGTTGGAAGAACCACCCTTTGTTTGCAATGTTATGATACAAATCGTATAATACATGTTTCCATGCTAAGTGATGTCATGCTATGTGCTATTTGATACGTGATTTTCTATGACTTACTGTATGATTCATATGGCCCGAGTCACATTCACTAACCATGGATCTTATGTAGACACATGCTCACACGTAGAGTCCCATGTATTTATTTGCGCATTTTATGTATCTCTTGAAAAATCTATGGTACATTTACCATCTATACCATGTATGTTTAACATTCATACAATGTATATTTTGAAAACTATACCATGTGTAGTTTAAATTATGCCATGTCATCACTTTGACTTTGCCATGCTTAGTTTAGGTTATGCCACACCATCACTTTGACTATGCCATGCTTAGTTTAGGTTATGCCACTTAATCACTTTGATTTTATCATGTGTAATTCGGTTATTGAATCATTTGCACATTCCTAGACTCAACTCACCATGATATGTAGAGATCGGTCAAGTGCGAGCTTCTTACGAATTTGAACCGAGAACAAGTTGGGCATGCTGGATTGCAACTCAAGAAGTTTACAGAATGATCAGAATAAATCGGTTGAAGCTAAACAGAGAAAGACGTCTCGTGAAAAGCAATATCTAAACCCTTAAACCGTAGCCCTAACCCTTAACCTTAAACCCTATGAAATGTTAAAAAGCTACCCAGAAAACAAGGTGTAGAAATTCCCAGAACATTTGTAATATCATAACATTTCTTTATATGTTAGTTAATAAGAAAATAAATTTTTAGCTTACAGAGAAACTGGTATAATGTCTTCCTGAACATGAAATTCTCCTTATATGTAAGAGTTTACAACCTCCTAGATCAAATTTGTCTGACTAAGTGTCGAATCGATATACCCCAAACCATCATATATTTTTCCCTAGCTTTCCTTCATTGAAAACTTTATTATCCTCAATATTTTGAAAACATATATTTGTTTATAGCTATCCTTCACTAAAAACTTCATTATGCACGACTTTTTGAAAACATATATTTGAGGTTTGACAGATTCTTTGTTTAACTATTTTTGTTCGGCCATACATAACTCATGGTAGACTGGTAGTTAAAAGCATGCACCTAAGCTTAAAGGTGGAACCTTGCACCTTGTTGAGAGTCAAAGCATGCACCTTTGTCAAGGTGCAGCTGAAAAAGATGCACAAGGTGAGCACCTTTTTTAATAAGGCGCATCCTCTCCTTTTGTGGAGAGAGAGAGTTTATAAAGGTAATACTAGTGGTAATGTATGGGTGATTTTGTTGAGAGATAGAAACTCAACTAGTAAGGTAAATTCTACAAAAGATGAAGGGGAGATGAGAGAGGTGGAGGAGGTTCTAGTAAAAGAGGGAGGTAGGCCTGCTGTTACACATTATATATTACCTAACACTTGGGGAGAGACGAGATAAATGTGAAGGAAGAATTAGAGATGGAGAGGCATATGCAGACTATAAAACTAGTAGATGGAAGTGAAGAGAGCTGTAATGATGGTGTTTTTGGGGCTTTAGGTAAACCTAAGGATCATTGAACAAGTGTAATCTCCAAAATGAGTAGTTGGAGGATGTATCATATTCATTTTTAGTAGATAAATTTTACATTTAGGATTAAATTGTCCCATTTGAGTTGGCCTATTAAGTAAGAATCGGTTAAACCCTTCACGGGGTTTAGGGAGCCCAATGGATAGCTACTCGCAACCATATCATATGCTCGATACCCTTCACAGGGTTCGAGGTACTACGTAGTGCTGTGGGAACCATCTACATTAGTAACCCAATGTTCAACCTGCATATAGTAAGCTGTAACAATCATTTCCTCCTAGGATTACCCCAAATCAAAAAAATTAATAGTTTAAGTCGCACTTTGTATTCCCTTATGAATGTCAAAGTTTTTAGAGCCAAACCTAGTTCTAGAAGCTTTATGTAATAAAGGCGTTGGAGAAATAAGAAGGTTGGAGGGCAAGGTTAGAAGAACCAGCCTTTGTTTGCAATGTTATGATACAAATCGTATAATACGTGTTTCCATGCTAAGTGATGTCATGCTATGTGCTATATGATACATGATTTTTTATGACTTACTATATGATTCATATGGCCCGAGTCACATGCACTAACCATGGATCTTATGTAGACACATTCTCA